>JARQOC010000001.1:226804435-226905277 GCA_033576535.1 Allobates femoralis | reverse complement strand
ATGTCTGGATGGACCCTCTTGCCCTCCTATTCTATCTAAAAAGTGATCGAGTAGTTAGCCATCTTTTAGTGTATCATGGATGGAGGAAGATGCAGCAGCATGGAGCAGCACGGAGAGGCAGCAGCACTGTCCCTAACAGTAACACTCTAAAAATGGCGATGATGGCAAATGGCCACATTAATGCTATGTGCTTCGGGAGAACACTGCCCCTAGATACCCGATGTTTTCCATGGTTACCAGCCACACACAAAGCTGCTCGGACTGCGCTTTAGCTGAGCGCACAGAAAACGTTTCTTCTGGGAAAACTTCAAAGTTTTAAGCGCATGCCGTTAAAATAGGAAGAAAACGTCAGTCTGACCCCAGCCTTTGCCAACTTTTTAGCAAAATGCTCTGGATCCTGTCCCCAAATTTAAGTCTTCAATGTTTTTGCAATTTCTTATAGGGGATTCCATCTTTCTCACACCTCTTGACCCAGCAACAAGCTTGGTGGAGGAGTTGGCTTGCTCCTGTCCGATAAGTGCTCCTTTACTCTAGTTCCACTGCCACTCTCCATTTCTCTCCCCTCTTTTGAGGTGCAATCTATCTGCATCTACTCCCCTAGCAACGTTCAGCTGACTCTCCCCCAGGGCCAGCCACCACCTTTCTTGACCTCTTTACCACCTGGATATTTAATCTCATATCTGGCTTTTATGTCAGTCACAGCTGTGAGACACCCGCCTAAAAAGAAGGGTTTGTGCCCTATCTTATTCTGTGGAAAGGTTAATAAAAATGTTTGTGCACATGCTTATACTGTGGGTGGACCTGGTGAGGGGGGGCATGAGTGGTTTAAAACCACAACTTTATTATAATCAATCATCAAAGTCCCCGTCGGCTTCCTACAGACATGCTGACCTCATAGGTTGGCATAGGAAGGGTTAATCACATTTATTTTACAGGCTGTGGCTATTGCAGGCTTTTAACTAAACTAAATGTTCGGGGGCTCCTGTCAGTGAAGCAGATACAGTACACATTGTATGCACTGTATCTGCTGCTCTCCAAGGTCCTGAAAGCTTAAGCAGTAAGTCTATGGCAGTGCTGCTGCCTTAGAACTACTGTATAAAAGAGAAACACCCGGCGAACATTTAGTTTACCGTATATACTCGTGTATAAGCCGACCCGTGTATAAGCCACCCCCCTACTTTTGCCCCCAAAAACTGGGAAAACTTATTGACTCGCGTATAAGCCGAGGGTGGACTGCAGCACAGGTATACAACCCCCAGCAGTGAGGTATACAGCCCCCAGCAGTGTGGTATACAGGCCCTTCCAGTGGTATACAGGCCCCAGTAGTATCGTACACAGCAGGCCCCCAGTGGTATACAGCAGGCCCCCAGGGGTATACAGCAGGCCCCCAGGGGTATTCAGCAGGACCCCAGGGGTATATACAGCAGGCCCCCAGGGGTATATACAACAGGCCCCCAGAGGTATATACAGCAGGCCCCCAGGGGTATATACAGCAGGCCCCCGGGGGTTTATACAGCAGGCCCCCGGGGGTACATACAGCAGGCCCCCGGGGGTATATACAGCAGGCCCCCAGGGGTATATACAGCAGGCCCCCGGAGGTACATACAGCAGGCCCCCATGGGTACATACAGCAGGCCCCCGGGGGTACATACAGCAGGCCCCCGGGGGTACATACAGTGGGCCCCCGGGGGTACATACAGCAGGCCCCCGGGGGTACATACAGCAGGCCCCCGGGGGTACATACAGCAGGCCCCCGGGGGTACAAACAGCAGGCCCCCGGGGGTACATACAGCAGGCCCCCAGGGGTACATACAGCAGGCCCCCGGAGGTATATACAGCAGGCCCCCCGGGGTTTATACAGCAGGCCTCCGGGGGTACCCAGAAGCCCCCAGGGGGTACCCAGCAGCCCCCTGGGGGTATCCAGCAGCCCCCTGGGGGTACCCAGCAGCCCCCAGGGGGTATCCAGCAGCCCCCAGGGGGTACCCAGCAGCCCCAAGGGGGTATCCAGCAGCCCCCTGGGGGTGTCCAGCAGCCCCCAGGGGGTGTCCAGCAGCCCCCTGGGGGTATCCAGCAGCCCCAAGGGGTACCCAGCAGCCCCCAGGGGGTATCCAGCAGCTTCCTGGGGGTATCCAGCAGCCCCCAGGGGGTACCCAGCAGCCCCCAAATGCTGGCACTCGCCCCTCTTGTAAGGGCCCCCCCCCGCTGCTTCTCTTACCATCCCGGTCTTCTGCTCAGCGCTGCTCCTCGGTGCTCCGTCCTCGCTGCTCCCGTCCTGCTACATCCGGGATCCCCGCCCGTCGCGCGATGACGTCATATGCCCACGACGGCCGGAGATCCCGGATGTAGCAGGACGGGAGCAGCGAGGACGGAGCACCTAGGAGCAGCGCTGAGCAGAAGACCGGGATGGTAATAAAAGCAGCGGAGGGGGCCCTTACAAGGGGGGAGAGTGCCAGCATTTGGGGGGCATATATGCACTGCGTCCCCCTGCCGCTGATTGACAGGGGGAAGCAGTGCATATATAATGAGCGGCCCCACGTGACGGGGCCGCTCATACAGCAGCCTCCCCCCCCGCCTCCTCCAGCCTCCACAGCCCCCACCACGCAGCCTACCGTATAGACCCGTGTATAAGCCGAGGGGGAGACTTTTCAGCCCAAATTTTGGGCTGAAAAACTCGGCTTATACACGAGTATATACGGTAATTAAAAGCTGGCAATAGCCTCCTGTAAAATAAATGTGACCCTTCCTATACCGACCTATGTGATCAGCATGTCTCTAGGGAGGGTGGGCACTCCCTACAGACATGTTGCCCACATCTTTTAACAACATTAACCCATTGTTCATCCCTGCGGCAGCAGGGATGAACAAAGTATCCGGCAACCAGATTGCACATTCAGACCAATCTGGTTGCCGGATTCTGGCTTAGGAACAAATTTTGTTCCTTAAATGTGTGTGAACGCAATTGCGATTACCGCATCCGGATATGGATGCGGTAAACGCAATTACACTTCAAAGTGTGACCCTAGCCTAACTTTCAGAACAAAAATTGTTGTTAGTAGCTAGAGAGTTTGTTCCTTTTCCATTCTACCTGTGCAAATTTGGCAGCAAGATTATTAACACAGAATTCCACACTCATATTTTTATACATTTGGTTATAAGCCTTCAGACTTCAAGTATGATTTCTAGCTGTTCTTTATTCATTCTCCTTAAGTCAAACACCCAAGGCTCTGGTCACTGCTATTTAGCAGAGCAGTCAGTATACGTCTAGTAGCCATCAAAAGGAAAGTTTTCAGTTAGAAATTACAGCAATGAAAATATAGATGAAGAGTTATATAAAGGAATAGGCATTAGATTGCACATTAAAATATTATCTAATATTTGAAGTCTTGCAATCCAAAAGCATTTTCAGTTCGGTAATCTGTATACTTAATGTGCTGTGTACAGCTATGCTGATTTAAGCTAAACCTAGGAAACAGCAAAGGAGTCATATAAAATATGTTTTTATGTTATGTACTGGCTATATTTGATAGCCTGCTTGGTAAAGTGGCAAAGGTTGTAAATGAAATAAATGCACTTACCTTGGAAGCCTTTAGAATTTACAAGCCTAAATTCAATCTGTGACATACATTGTAGAAAAAGAATAATTTGTCTTCCACCACCCTACATGCTCCGCATTTGTCTTTTATTGAAAAACATGTAAACATATAAATTTCTAGATACACATTTGTCTATTTATTTTTTACCCTTTTATTGAACTCATAAGCAATGTTCTGCTTTACTCTTTCTTCATATAAAAATTTATGGACTGATAAGGCTGATCAATACTCTAATCTAATTTGCAGATTTTTTTTTTCAGCATTGGTAAAGTTGGATGGGCAGTATAACTCTATACTGTATTATTGTGTATCTTGCTCACTAGATCAAAAGGCACTTTTTTTTACTAAGTTTTCAATCTTATAAATACCGTATATACTCGTGTATAAGCCGACCCGTGTATAAGCCGACCCCCATACTTTTGCCCCCAAAACCTGGGAAAATCTATTGACTCGCGTATAAGCCGAGGGTGGACTCCAGCACAGGTATACAACCCCCAGCAGTGAGGTATACAGCAGCCTCCCCAGTGGTAGTATACAGCAGCCTCCCCAGTGGTAGTATACAGCAGCAGCCCCAGTGGTAGTATACAGCAGCCCCAGAGGTATATGCAGCCCCAGAGGTATATGCAGCCCCAGAGGTGTATACAGCAGCCCCAATATACAGCAGCCCCAGTGGTATTGCAGCCCCAGTGGTATTGCAGCCCCTATATACAGCAGCCCCAGTGGTATTGCAGCCCCTATATACAGCAGCCCCAGTGGTATTGCAGCCCCAGTGGTGTATACAGCAGCCCCTATATACAGCAGTCCCAGTGGTATTGCAGCCCCAGTGGTATTGCAGCCCCTATATACAGCAGCCCCAGTGGTATTGCAGCCCCAAAGGTATTGCAGCCCCTATATACAGCAGCCCCAGTGGTATTGCAGCCCCAGTAATGCAGGGCCCCTATATACAGCAACCCCAGTGGTATTGCAGCCCCAGTGGTATTGCAGCCCCTATATACAGCAGCCCCAGTGGTATTGCAGCCCCAGTGGTATTGCAGCCCCTATATACAGCAGCCCCAGTGGTATTGCAGCCCCAGTGGTGTATACAGCAGCCCCTATATACAGCAGCCCCAGTGGTATTGCAGCCCCAGTGGTACTGCAGCCCCTATATACAGCAGCCCCAGTGGTATTGCAGCCCCAGTGGTATTGCAGCCCCTATATACAGCAGCCCCAGTGGTATTGCAGCCCCAGTAATGCAGGGCCCCTATATACAGCAGCCCCAGTGGTATTGCAGCCCCAGTAATGCAGGGCCCCTATATACAGCAGCCCCAGTGGTAGTATACAGGCAGCCCCAGTAATGCAGGGCCCCCCCTCATGCTCCGGTCTCCTGTAAAGCAAGTTATACTTATCAGTGCCCGCTGCCGTCCGCGCCCGCATCTGCCGACATCCCGATCCTCCGTCTTCATGCATCTTCTTCCTGTTTCCTGTGCGCGTCGCCGGTAATGACGTCATTGCCTGCGACGCGCACAGAAGCAGGAAGAAGATGAATGAAGATGGAGGATCGCATGTCGGCAGCGGCGGGCGCGGACGGCAGCGGGCACTGATAAGTATAACTTGCTTTACAGGTGACCGGAGCATGAGGGGGGGGCCCTGCATTACTGGGGATGCGGGGGCTGCTGTATACCGCTGTATACAGCAGCCCCCGCACTGACTCGCGTATAAGCCGAGGGGGGTACTTTTCAGCCCAATTTTTGGGCTGAAAAACTCGGCTTATACGCGAGTATATACGGTAGTAGTGTTGGGTGGATCATTTGAAATTCAAATTTGCCCGTTCTTCTGAATTTTCGACTAAGATTTGATTATAATGCTTAACGATCTCTACATGCCTGGAAAATACCTGTATATCACTCTGTGGTCACCTAGGACTGAACTTTTATTTAAATACTGCCTTCATAATGTCCAAGTGACCTCAACCTATTAGGCTAGGAAAAACCAGATGGTAATTGGTGGTAACTAACACTCTGTATGGCTAGGGTCACATTAACATTTTGAGGCGCGCTCTGGGAAGTCGCACTAAAAACATAGGTTTTGGCAGCCCTGATGCCTTGTTATCGCCATGGTAACGCGACGACAGTGCTGCAAATGCTTACCTATGGAGACGCGGGCTGTAGCGCGGTTCAAACGCCGACATGTTAGTGAAATCTCGCTTTATTTCCTAACGCAAGAAAAGACGTTTTTTACAACGTCTTTTCTCGCGTTAGGATATAACGCAATATTTAAATCAGATGGCCGCGTTGAAGCTGCACTACGGGCCACGTCTCCATAGGGTAACATTGGCAGCGTTAACACGGCGCTTCCCTGGAGGTAGCACCGCATTTATGCTGACAAAACCTATGTTTTTAATGCAAACCCTAGTTAATGTTAATGTGACCTTAGCCTATGGGTCTAATAATGGATAATTTCAACATTATAGTGTGCAAAATGTATGTTTTTTTTGTAACATTAACATATAACACTGTTTTTTGTTTGTCACGAGTTGACTACTCTGCAGTCTGTATTTTAAATGTGGTTAATGTAGTTAATCTCCTTTGGGACTTTAAAGGTTAATGTCAGTATATTCCTTTTGTTATTGCTGCTGATGTCTTTAATCAGATGATGCGGTTGATGATCCTCCTCCACCCTTAAATAGTCAAATGACCCATCACCTGATGTCATTGATAGAGTTCATTCCCTTAATAATACTCAGTAAATGAATGCAAATGTATCACCTATGTATGATCCGTTTCAAGGTCCAATCTAAACCCCTACTCCCCGCCAAAAAAAGGAACACTGCAAGGTAGCAAAAATGTACAGCAAGGGAAAAAAATTGGCAGGCGGTAGAAGGGTCAAAAATCCAGGCAAAGGTCAGAGTCAAAACCGGGAGGGTAGCAAGGGTACAAAATTGTCAGCCTGTAGAAGGGTTAAAAATTCAGGCTTCAGGCAAAGGTCAGAGTCAAAATAGCAAAATACACATTAGATCACTGGGGAAACCAAGAATATATCTGGTGACCTGCAGAGCAGGCTCCAAGGTATTTGAAGGGCGCGGTTCCCTCTTATAGGCTGGAGCTCACAGCCTGATGACCTCATCCGGACTGCCCTTAGAATCTGACCAGATAGTTATACATGACTGGTACCACCCCACTTCTAATAGAAGAATGAAGCCTGCACCTACCAGACGTCTCTGCAGGAACCTCTCTTCTGTAACCAGCATCACCCACAGGAGAAACCAAGTGATGCCCAGCGACAGAGGCAGGTGTCAAAGGGGCAAGTCCATGTGAGGACATGACCCTCATATCATCAGCACCACCAGCTGAAGGAACCCAGCGCCTCTTAACGGCCAGTGTAGGAACACCAGCCACCAAGTCCAACTGCGACGTGACATATATACTGTATGTTACTGCGCAAATTTCACCAGATACAATAATCCCTATATGTATAGGGCATTGCACTGAGATTACAGAAACAAGGCACACAATAAAACATACAGTATCTGAAAATACTCAGTCGGTGACTCACTTCAAAGGTATTCACTATATATAGGGGTTTCTTTGATTCTAAGTGTATGTGATTGTCACAATTCTTATCTCACTATATGGGGGTTCTAATGTCTCCAAGATTTGATGTAAAAAGACATCACTTCTCAGATAATAATCCACTTATACCATGTATAGTGTTTTTGTACAAAATACACCTATATAAGTTTCTACCTTTGATTACAATGTGTGCTCTCAGGGCTAATTAGCTCCAAACAAACAGGTTGTTTCTAGTGATGAGCGAGCATGCTCGCCACTACTCGGTACTCGCACGAGTATCACTGTACTCGGGCTACTCGGCGAGCACCGAGTAATCTCGCGATACTCGTGCTGTGCTCGTGGTCGTCATCTCTGCATGTTGGCGCTCTTTTGAGAGCCAGCCCACGTGCAGGGATTGGCTGGCAGACCACTGCAATGCCACAGCCCTGTTAGTTGTGGCATAGCAGTGATTGGCCGCCCTGCACAGCGTGACCGAGCCTTTATAACTCCCAGCGCGCTGTGCTCGGCACACAGCCATCCAGACAGTCAGTGTAGGGAGAGTGTCTGCTGCTGCTTAGGGACAGATTTGCGGCCCTTACAGGTAGATCCGGAGCAGGGCTGCAAACTGCTGCTGCTGACCACAACAGTCCTTCTCAGGACTAATCTAGGAGGATATAGGCAGGGTGATCCAGATCGGAGTCCAAGCTTTCCAGTGACCAGAACAGTCCTTCTCAGGACTAATCTAGGAGGATATAGGCAGGGTGATACAGATCGGAATCCAAGCTTTTCTGTGACCATTAGAGTCACCAAACTCTTGAACTTACTACCTTAATACAGGTTAGGGACTAAAATCCTCTCCTGAAACCATTACAGTCACCAGATAGGTGTACGTACTACCTTAATACAGGTTAGGGACTAAAATCCTCTCCTGACACCATTACAGTCACCAGACTGGTGTACGTACTACCTTAATACAGGTTAGGGACTAAAATCCTCTCCTGACACCATTACAGTCACCAGACTGGTGTACGTACTACCTTAATACAGGTTAGGGACTAAAATCCTCTCCTGACACCATTACAGTCACCAGACTGGTGTACGTACTACCTTAATACAGGTTAGGGACTAAAATCCTCTCCTGACACCATTACAGTCACCAGACTGGTGTACGTACTACCTTAATACAGGTTAGGGACTAAAATCCTCTCCTGACACCATTACAGTCACCAGACTGGTGTACGTACTACCTTAATACAGGTTAGGGACTAAAATCCTCTCCTGAAACCATTACAGTCACCAGACTGGTGTACGTCATACCTTGATACAGGTTAGGGACTAAAATCCTCTCCTGAAACCATTACAGTCACCAGACAGGTGTACGTACTACCTTAATACAGGTTAGGGACTAAAATCCTCTCCTGACACCATTACAGTCACCAGACTGGTGTTCGTACTACCTTAATACAGGTTAGGGACTAAAATCCTCTCCTGACACCATTACAGTCACCAGACTGGTGTACGTACTACCTTAATACAGGTTAGGGACTAAAATCCTCTCCTGAAACCATTACAGTCACCAGACTGGTGTACGTCATACCTTGATACAGGTTAGGGAACTAAAATCCTAATCTCTTGTGATCTCAACAGTCACCAGACTGGTGTACGTCATACCTTGATACAGGTTAGGGAACTAAAATCCTAATCTCTTGTGATCTCAACAGTCACCAGACAGTTGTCGCTCTATACAGGCAGAATGCGCAAAGGCATTGGCAAGGGCGTTGGCAAGGAACAAGGAAGTGGACGTGATGGTGGTGCAGGCAGAGGCCGAGGTCGTGTGCAAGCACTAATTTCGCAACAACAAAGGGCCACATCTCCTCGCTCGCACGTCCTGTCCCAAATTCTTGGGGCCCGCAGCAGTACACCACTGTTGAACGAAGACCAGTGTCAACAGGTTGTTACTTGGATAGCGGATAATGCTTCAAGTCAGATGGGCACCTCCACAAACACCCTGTCTTCCACACGGTCAACTGTCAGTAGCCGTGATACTGCACCGCACTTTTCCCAACCTGATCCTCCTTCCTACCACCTGGCCGAGTACACGTCCACGGACATTACTGATCCCACACTAGGACACTCGGAAGAGCTGTTCACATATCCATTCGCAGAATCTGGCCTGTCGCCACCTCCTCTTGAAGTGGGTGATGAGGAGATGGTATGTACAGATGCCCAAATATTTGAGCAGCCACGTTCTCACGAACGGAACGTTGTCAAAGTGTCTCAACAAGGGGTGGACGATGATGAGACACAATTGCCAGGAAGTCAGGAGGAGGATCAGGGTGCGGAAGAGGAAGACGACGTGGTGGATGATCCAGTAGCTGACCCAACATGGCAGGAGGATATGCAGAGCGAGGACAGCAGTGCACAGGGGGAGGGAGGCGTAGCATCCCAACAGGCAGTACGAAGCAGGGTTGCGTCCGCAGGCAGAAGGCAGGCAACCGTTCCCCGGAACAACAACACGACTCAAGGTGCCTGTGCAAATGTTCGGTCTTCCCGAGTCTGGGAGTTCTTTAAGTTGGCTCCAGAAGACTCTAAAAAGGCCATTTGCCATGCCAGTATCAGCAGGGGTACGAAAACTATCAGCCTGACCACCACCAGCATGATCAGGCACGTCAGCCAAGCACCCGACTTTGTGGGAAGTACAACAGAGTCGAGTGGTGCTTGCTGATGTCACTGCTACGTCTTCGCCTGTTGTGCGCGTGAGCCACTCCCCTGTCCATGCTGGCCGCGAACAAGCCTCCGGCCCTGCACCTGAAGTTGCCCACGCACAAATTACACCACCATCAAGCACGTCCTTGTCCCAGCGCAGCGTTCAATTATCCATTCAGCAAATATTTGAACGCAGGCGCAAATACGCTGCCAACGCCCCACATGCCACAGTTCTGAATGATCACATTTCGCGACTCATAGCGCTAGAAATGTTGCCTTTCCGGCTGGTAGAGACGGACGCATTCCGCGACCTGATGGCGGCTGCTGTCCCACGTTACTCGGTCCCCAGCCGCCACTATTTCTCCAGATGTGCCGTCCCCGCATTGCATAACCACGTGTCCAACAGCATCACACGTGCCCTGAACAATGCTGTTTCAGCCAAAGTCCACCTAACCACAGACACGTGGACAAGTGCTTGTGGGCAAGGCCGCTACATCTCCTTGACGGCACACTGGATTAATATTGTGGAGGCTGGGACCCAGTCTGAGCGAGGGACGGAACACGTCCTTCCCACACCAAGGATAGCAGGCCCTACCTCTGTCAGGGTTTCATCGACACTCTACAGCTCCGGAATGGCATGCTCCTCAGCCTCCTCCTCCTGCGCATCCTCATCCACTGTACCCTCCACACCAGTCCCAAGCTGGAAGCACTGCAGCACTGCCTCTGCAAAGCGGCAACAGGCTGTGCTGAAGCTAGTCTGCATAGGTGACAAACCCCACAATGCAGAAGAGGTGTGGACAGCTCTGAAACAGCAGGCAGATCACTGGCTCACACCTCTGAACCTAAAGCCAGGAAAGGTCGTGTGTGACAATGGCCGGAACCTGGTGGCAGCTTTGAGGCGAGGGCAGCTGACGCATGTTCCATGCGTGGCCCATGTGCTCAACCTGGTGGTTCAGAGGTTTGTGAAGTCATACCCAGAGGTGTCTGACCTGCTGGTAAAAGTTCGACGTCTGTCTGCACATTTTCGCAAGTCACCTGCTGCTTCAGCCGGCCTTGCCGGCTTTCAGCGCCGTTTGCGTCTTCCGGCCCACAGACTGGTGTGTGATGTCCCCACGCGTTGGAATTCAACCCTGCACATGTTGGTCAGGATATGTAAGCAGAAGAGGGCAGTTGTGGACTACCTGCATCACCTAAGCCATCGGGAAATGGGTCAAACTCCACACATAACACCTGAGGAGTGGAGATGGATGTCGGACCTATGCACCGTCGTCCAAAACTTTGAGGACTCCACCAAGATGGTGAGCGGCGATGACGCCATTATTAGCGTCACCATACCACTACTCTGCCTTCTAAAACAGTCTCTGCTGAAAATCAAAGAGGATGCATTGCAGGCCGAGCGCGATGACTTGGAGCAAGAAACAGTAGTGGGTGTGGGTGAAAACACACAGCCCAGCCTCATCTCATCACAACGTGTAGTGGAGGACTATGACGAGGAGGATGAAGACATGGAGGAACTCTCTGGCCAAATTGAGGATATGACATGCACACCAGTCATACCCTCGATTCAGCGTGGCTGGCCAGAGGACAGGGGAGATGAGGAGGAGGAGGAGGAGGACAGCATGTTCAGTCATCGTGTTGGTCTGGATACTGAAGTGATGGCTGTTAAGAGTCTGGCACACATGGCTGACTTTATGGTAAGCTGCCTGTCTCGTGACCCTCGCGTTCAGAACATCTTGGCCGACAATCAGTACTGGTTGGCAACACTGTTAGACCCACGCTACAAGGAGAACTTTATGTCTCTCATTCCTGAGGCGGAGAGGTCAGCCAAAATGCAGCAGTTCCACAGGGCCATAGTCACGGAAGTAGTGAAATCATTCCCCTCACAAAACGCTAGCGGCATAGGTCAGGATTCGGTGGACAACCAAGGCGTACGGCCGAGAGGGGCACAAGTCCAATCCGCCAGAGGAAGGGGAACTGTCTTTACGATGTGGGACAGTTTTCTCAGCCCCTCACGTACCACAGCCCCTGATGTGCGGGGTAGTGCCACCAGAAATGCTAAGTTTGGGCAGATGCTGATGGAGTACCTTGCAGATCGAACAACTGTACTGCGAGATTCCTCTGTGCCTTTCAATTATTGGGTCTCCAAGCTGGACACGTGGCATGAATTGGCTCTCTACGCCTTGGAAGTCCTGGCCTGCCCTGCCGCTAGCGTTTTATCAGAGCGTGTTTTCAGTGCTGCAGGTGGAATCATCACTGATAAACGCACCCGCCTGTCAACTGAAAATGCTGACAGGCTGACTCTGATCAAGATGAACAAGGGTTGGATTGGGCCAGACTTCACCACACCACCAGCAAATGACAACTGAATTAAAATTTTGTTATGTGAATTTGCCATGTACCTCCACTCACCCATGGGTACACACTTCAGGACTTTGGCTAATCGCTGGACTGCTCCTCCTTCTCCTCATGTGACACCATGATGACCGTTACAGTAGTTAGGCTGTTGTTTGAGGTATGCCCACAGTGGTAAATTTTTTCGCCCATTCTTTTAGAATGGGCATTACAACGACAGGAGACCCGCTCCTTTTGAATGGGAAAAACGTTTTGAGGCCCTCCTGCACGTCTCTATCCAGGGACAATGTGGAGCCTCCCAATTTTTGGCTGCCCTGCCAAAGGGCAATACTACAATACACCCACTTGAGGGTTACAGGCCCTCCTGCACGTCTCTATCCAGAGACAATGAGGAGCCTCCCAATTTTTGGCTGCCCTGCCAAAGGGCAATACTACCATACACCCACTTGAGGGTTACAGGCCCTACTACATGTCTGTATGCATGGGTCATTGTTGAACCTCCCAATTTTTGGCTGCCCTGGCCAAAGGCTATACTACAATACACCCAGTTCTTCTTTACAGGCCCTCCTGCACGTCTCTATCCAGGGACAATGAGGAGCCTCCCAATTTTTGGCTGCCCTGGCCAAAGGCCTATACTACAATTCACCCACTTGAGGGTTACAGGCCCTACTACATGTCTGTATGCATGGGTCATTGTTGAACCTCCCAATTTTTGGCTGCCCTGGCCAAAGGCCTATACTACAATACACCCACTTGAGGGTTACAGGCCCTACTACATGTCTGTATGCATGGGTCATTGTTGAACCTCCCAATTTTTGGCTGCCCTGGCCAAAGGCCTATACTACAATACACCCACTTGAGGGTTACAGGCCCTACTACATGTCTGTATGCATGGGTCATTGTTGAACCTCCCAATTTTTGGCTGCCCTGGCCAAAGGCCTATACTACAATACACCCACTTGAGGGTTACAGGCCCTACTACATGTCTGTATGCATGGGTCATTGTTGAACCTTCCAATTTTTGGCTGCCCTGGCCAAAGGCCTATACTACAATACACCCACTTGAGGGTTACAGGCCCTACTACATGTCTGTATGCATGGGTCATTGTTGGACCTCCCAATTTTTGGCTGCCCTTGCCAAAGGCCTATACTACAATACACCCACTTGAGGGTTACAGGCCCTACTACATGTCTGTATGCATGGGTCATTGTTGAACCTCCCAATTTTTGGCTGCCCTGGCCAAAGGCCTATACTACAATACACCCACTTGAGGGTTACAGGCCCTACTACATGTCTGTATGCATGGGTCATTGTTAAACCTTCCAATTTTTGGCTGCCCTGGCCAAAGGCCTATACTACAATACACCCACTTGAGGGTTACAGGCCCTACTACATGTCTGTATGCATGGGTCATTGTTGAACCTCCCAATTTTTGGCTGCCCTGGCCAAAGGCCTATACTACAATACACCCACTTGAGGGTTACAGGCCCTACTACATGTCTGTATGCATGGGTCATTGTTGAACCTCCCAATTTTTGGCTGCCCTGGCCAAAGGCCTATACTACAATACACCCACTTGAGGGTTACAGGCCCTACTACATGTCTGTATGCATGGGTCATTGTTGAACCTCCCAATTTTTGGCTGCCCTTGCCAAAGGGCTATGCTACAATACACCCACTTGAGGGTTACAGGCCCTCCTGCACGTCTCTATCCATGGGTCATTGTTGAACCTCCCAATTTTTGGCTGCCCTGGCCAAAGGCCTATACTACAATTCACCCACTTGAGGGTTACAGGCCCTACTACATGTCTGTATGCATGGGTCATTGTTGAACCTCCCAATTTTTGGCTGCCCTAGCCAAAGACCTATACTACAATACACCCACTTGAGGGTTACAGGCCCTACTACATGTCTGTATGCATGTGTCATTGTTGAACCTCCCAATTTTTGGCTGCCCTTGCCAAAGGGCTATGCTACAATACACCCACTTGAGGGTTACAGGCCCTCCTGCACGTCTCTATCCAGGGACAATGAGGAGCCTCCCAATTTTTGGCTGCCCTGGCCAAAGGCCTATACTACATTACACCCACTTGAGGGTTACAGGCCCTACTACATGTCTGTATGCATGGGTCATTGTTGAACCTTCCAATTTTTGGCTGCCCTTGCCAAAGGGCTATGCTACAATACACCCACTTGAGGGTTACAGGCCCTCCTGCACGTCTCTATCCAGGGACAATGAGGAGCCTCCCAATTTTTGGCTGCCCTGGCCAAAGGCCTATACTACAATACACCCACTTGAGGGTTACAGGCCCTACTACATGTCTGTATGCATGGGTCATTGTTGAACCTTCCAATTTTTGGCTGCCCTGGCCAAAGGCCTATACTACAATACACCCACTTGAGGGTTACAGGCCCTACTACATGTCTGTATGCATGGGTCATTGTTGAACCTTCCAATTTTTGGCTGCCCTGGCCAAAGGCCTATACTACAATACACCCAGTTCTTGTTTACAGGCCATCCTGCATGTCTGTATCCAGGGGCATTGGTGAACCTCCCAATTTTGGACTGCCCTGGCAAAGGAAGATACTACAATAGATCCAGTTCCTCAAAATGGGCACATTATTTCAAGACAGGGCTTCATGTTCGTCTCTTCTCAGGGTCATCGGAGTGCCGCACAATGTTTTCACGTAAAATCTTTCATGTAATCACAAAAAGTAACATACATCAGCTTTATCTCACTATTGGTTATGTGCCCTTAACATTTCCACCCTAAATATTCATTTTGGTGTCATTTTGGAAGGTTTTCTGGAGACTCCGTTAAATTGGCGTGAAACTCGGACAACATTGTTCACAGCTGTGACTTTTGAGTGAGAAATGCTTCCAGGGGTCTTCCCCATGGTGTTGCCATGTCATTTCAGCACTCTTCTGAGACTTTTGTGACATTTTTAGGGTTTTTCCATGCTGCCGGCAGTCATTTCATAAAAATACTCGTGTCTCCCATAGGATAACATTGGGCTCGTTACTCGGGCCGAGTACACGAGTATCTCGGGATGCTCGGCCCGAGCTTCGAGCACCCGAGCATTTTAGTAGTCGCTCATCACTAGTTGTTTCCACTTCTACAGCCAGTTCACTAACAACCAAACAGTGCCACAGACTTTAATAAGTCTCCTACCCATCCCGGGGCTATAGTTGCTGGAGATTCTGTGCACAATGGAGGTTCTGTGGAACCAGGGTGTAATGCTGCACTTTCAGTTTGAAGGGGTATATCCCCTTTAGCTAGGATGCTCCTTGTGCTGCACCGTGCCTGCGACACCTTGGACTATCAGCATTCTCAGTTGGAATGCGCAGAACAACAGACAGGACTTGGCAGTGACATCACTCAATGGGTCGAAGGTAGAAATTTATATAGGTGTACTTTGCACAAAAATGGTGTATATGCAATATGTGGATTATTATCTGAGAAGTGATCTGTCTTTATACATCAACCCTCGGAGACAATATAACTCCCATATAGTTAGATAAGAATTGTGACAATCACGAATACTTATAATCAAAGAAACCCCTATATATAGTGAATACCTTGGAAGTGGGCCACTGAATAAGTATGTTCAGATATTGTATGTTTTATTGTGTGCCTTGTTTGTGTAAACTCTGTACAGTGCCCTATACATATGGGTTTTATTGTATCAGGTGAAATTTGCGCAGTAGTGTGGCGCCCCACATAGTCAGGCGTCACAGTGGGGTATTGCACCCGTAAAAGCGGTGTAATTATCTCTGTGGCAAGTGAATGGGGAAGTTAATATGTGGCTTATTCCTTGCATCCACACACACCCTTAGCTCAGGGGACTATAGTGTTAATTCCTTTACTAGGAGACCCAGCCCCAGTGGGAGGAGTGGAGGGCAAGTAGTGTGAGGACGAGGAAGTTAGAAGGGAGAACGTGAGAGGAACAGACAGGAAAGGTGCTTTCCAGGAGAGGAGCAGGTCTGGAAACACAGGAGCCAGTGATAGGTTCTCCCAGACGGCATACTGGGCACCGAAGCCCGCAGACTGATGAAGCTACAAGCGCAGCAGAGAATCCAGATTACCGTGGAGTCTTCAAGTCAAGACAGAATTGCAGGGGTGTCAATACTTTTGGCTATGACTGTATATATACATATATATATATATATATATATATATATATATATATATTACAGTACAAAGATAGGAGCAGCAATATGTGCTGGTTATCCCGGGTGCAAAGCGACCCACACAGTCCTTTATGCGTAATAGTATACATACAAATGTCACAGCACTCCCTTGGAGATGTTCAAGTGGTGTTTGTTCCAGCTTCAAAGGTACAAAATGGCAACGTTTCAGGCACCAACGCCCTTAGTCCTTAGGCAGGACTAAGGGCGTTGTTGCCTGAAACGTTGCCATTTTGTACCTTTGAAGCTGGAATAAACACCATTTGAACATCTCCAAGGGAGTGCTGCGACATTTGTATGTATATATATATATATATATATATTATATATATATATATATATATATATATATAAATATATATATATGGCTTGCATATGTCCCAATGCAGAAATCACATTATTTGTAATACACAAACCTTAGTTTCATGATCTTGGTGGTGTAGGAAATTGTTTGCAGTATGTGAAAAGTAAAACAATTGCTGGTATTATGGTGCTGGTACTGCAGTTTATCACAGATGAATCATTTCAGAGTCACACCGAGTGTCTATACAGAAATTTCACTTGAATGTTTGGATTAACATTAACAGACTAAGATTACCATTACCATTTCAGTGTGTTTCAGCACTGCAGTTATACATTACTTTCAGATTAGCCCTTTTCCCATCCCTTTGTGAAATGAGCCATGTGCTCTGAACTCTATTATTACGCTTTAAAAGCCTAAAATAGTGCTGTTTGTCAGACCATCATCTTTTATAATTATTGTGACAGACCTCCTGGCTGGCAGTGCTATATTATGTGATGTAATAGCAACAGGTCATTGTGGTGAAACCTGCCTGGCTGCACCTAATGTCATTACCCCACTCTCAGAGATTTAAGAGTCTTCAGCAGTGCGTGAAATATTGATAGTTATTTTTTTTTTTTACTAATCCTTGCAAATTGAATTGGATCGTTTGAATTTGTGGATACTTGCAAGAAAATTTGAACCAAAGTCAGCAAGCTAGAAGCTAAGTTTAGCCATATTGGTAAGATAGTTCCTTTGAAAGGAATATGGGATGCAGAACCTCAAGTTGAAGATATGACTTTCACCAACTGGACTGCTGTGCTAAACTTAGTTTTGGTGAGGGGAGCGAGACTAGTAGAAGTAGGACTAAGTGAAGCTGGGGAAGCAAACAGGCTGTGTATAGAAATGCTCTGTGTGGAAATAGAACTGTACGAAAAGTTATGCACCCACTATTGTACATAATTGCTGTTAATTGACTTTATCAAAACAGTGTTTTCATAGAAATGGTGGTCACTCTCATTGAGTTGTAGAACATCTGGTTCGGGCCAACCAAAACCATTGGCATTACTCAGTCTGCCAAGGCATAATGCCTCCATAGTACAAGTCAACATACCCAGCCAGGATCCTCATCTTCATGTAACGTGCTGGAGCATAAGAGATGACTACCTCACCCACGGCTTTCACCCCATGCCATTTTACACTAGGCACAGGGATTCCCTTTCCTGAGAAAACCTTTAGGTCATGAGGAATCTGGAATATGTGATAGTACTGGCTTGCCTTGGTTTCAGGAAAATGGAAAGAGAAGGGGTTCCACCAAGGCAGGCCTTGGGGGAGGTGTGATCTGCACGTCAGCACAGGATACATAAAGTAATTTTTGTACAATGTGGGAGTTGACTTCTGTTCAGCTGCCCGAAATTCAGAAAAGTACAAAACGCATACTTGTTGAAGAAACATTGCGTTTTTTTAGGAGGAGGATTAATTCAGGTATGCAGAAATCAAGCGTTCAAATAGATCTATTTGTGAGGCAATTTGAAATTACCTTCTTATTTTCCACTCATAATTTAAACCTCCAAAATAAAATCTACGGCTTTCAGGTGAGGCCAGATATTTGCAGTGGCGGACCTTGAGCCCGGTGGGCCCTGGTGCAGCAGCCATGCTGGTGAGGCACAGGGGGTGGGGGTCAGGGGGGGTTATGCCAACGGACGTCGGCGAGGAGCGGTGGAGGGGATTGTGCTAACGGACGTCGGCGAGGAGCGGAGGGGGTGCTAGTGGACCTCGGCGAGGAGCGGGGGGGTATTGGTGATACGGCTCTCCTACCTTCCTGCCTGCGCTGAGCTGCCCAATGTATTCCTAGGAGCTGGGGCGGCAGAGGAGAGGAGGGGCGGGATCAGCCAAGGGAAGCAGGAAGCTTTCCTCAGTTAACCTCCTCTCCTCTGACATAGGGTCATGGGGGTCAGGTGGGGCCCCCCTGCAGGATTGAGGGGCCCCCTAGCCGGTCGGGGTCCTGGTGCAGCTGAACCAGCTGCACCACGGTAGGTCCGCCCCTGGATATTTGGCTTGTGAGCATTCATATCTTATTAAGAATGTGTTTCTACTCCTGAATTGCTCTCTCTCATTTAATGGTAAAATCTGTATTGAGTGACGAAAGATATACACACTACTGAGATAAGAGATAACAGTTGATGCATTAAAATTTCTTTGTAGGGAAGATCTAGATACGCAGTCTACTGCAAGTTCTACTGAAATGACTTACAATTCTCCTCGGAAATTTTTAAGCACCAACAAAACCAGATTTCCACATTTTTTACACCCCAGACATGATATTCTAATTCATTGAGATGCACTAGTATATAGATGTAAATTAATAAAAAGAGCATTTTATATGGCCAATAATACTGATTTTTTTTTTATTTCTTTCTTTCCTATATCTGCCACTCTAACTACTGTGCCATAGGAGAAATCCAGCCTTGAGCACCAACTTGCATTTAAAATCATGATAATGGGATGTCTGCATTCACTGTTTTACCCATGAATTGACAAATTTGGGTATGATTAATCAGTCAAGGGTGAAAATAAATGTTTTGGCTTATTAATTCAGTTGCAAAGTTTGTTGTTTTCACATGTGCTACTAATTTATGAAAAATAAATTTTTTAGAAGAAAGTTACTCTTTAAAAAATGAGTGGTACAACATAGTGTCTGCTTGTGTCAAAACAAAAGAGGGAAGAAGGAAAACTGGTTAAGTTATTTAGCATGTAAAATGATCATTTAAAGGGAATCTGTCAAGAACCTTTTGCTACCTCATCTGAGAGCAGCATGATGTAGGCAAAGAGCCCCTCAATACAATGATGTATTATTTAGTTTACTGGGTGCAGTGGTTCTGAAACAACCAGCTCTTTTAGATTTAGAAATGCAGCAGAGCTGCCCCCACTTGTTTCAGGCTCTGTGGGTACAATGTCTATAAACAGTGAGCTGCTAATCACAGAAGGTTGTGTGTCAGACTCCCAGGGACAAGACAGCTAGTTACAGCAATGATAATCTCATGGTCAAATATTGCAGGTAAACAGCAGCACAAAACTTAATAAAAGAGGAATCGCTGAAATGTGTGTTTAACTTCTACAGCAAGCTGTCTTCAGAATAAATAGCACAAAAACTGCTGACTGATTGCCTTTAACCCTTGTCTGGTACCATGGGTCAATGTGACCCAATTCAGATTGCATGCGCATTTCATGGTACCAGACAATGATTAAGAAAAGGCATTGATGTGTGGAAACAAATTTTGTCTATCCTAAGCTGGCTCATAATTTAGGCTACTAACGGTTCTGTATGTTTTCCTGCGATAGTCTCATATTACATGATCAGTTTTTAAATAACCATTGCACTAAACTCCATGGTGCAAGGATGGATCATTAGGCTTTTACTGTAAATCAAAAGAAGTAATTTATGACTTAACAGGAATCTCCGTGGATGCTGTGTTCTGAATACTTTCATAGTGCGTTTTAAAGCTTGATGCCACTGAATTGGTATGACCCTTTTACAAAAAGGATGTTTAGAGCAAAAAAAAATGTTGCATAAAGAATCAACTTAGGGCCCTTTCACATCAGCGGTAATTTGAAATCGCGGCAGATGCGGTGAAAAAACCGCATCTGCCGCGATTGCCGCATGGCCGCTGCATAACCGCTGCACTTGCGGCGCGGTTGCGGTAATCGCCATAGTAAGTATAGGGGGACTTGCGGCAGGTGCGGCAAGTGCGGTTTTGCACTTGTGGCAGGTGCGGCCTCGAAAAAAAAACGTGGTCAGCCATGGGTTTTTTTTTCGGCCGCACCTGCCGCAAGTGCAAAACCGCACTTGCCGCACCTGCCGCAAGTCCCCCTATACTTACTATGGCGATTACCGCAACCGCGCCGCAAGTGCAGCGGTTATGCGGCGGCTATGCGGCAATCGCGGCAGATGCGTTTTTTTCACCGCATTTGCCGCGATTTCAAATTACCGCTGATGTGAAAGGGCCCTTAGATCACTGAAACAAATGTCAATTTTGGTTGTGTTTATGATTACTTTTACATTTCACTCTTTTCCTCTCCTTCTTAGGCTTCCTTCATACGCCTGTGTTTAAATATATGCATGAAAAAATGGTATAAGTACAGCATTTTGGAACAATGTGTCATCAGTGTGATATCTGTTTGTCCATTTTTACCATCAGTGTGTGCAACTAAAGAAATGACAAAGCTTCTCCTATTCTTTGCAATATTAAATAATTACAGCATATGGACGGCATATAGATGACACACTAATGTCATCTGTGTGTTGTATGTGTTTTTTCATAGAATTACATTATATAGCCCTTGTCATCTGTGCTGCTGGAAAAAAAAATATGTCTCCATGTTTTGCATGGATACAAGGTCAATGTAAACACACAGATATGTGAACCTAGTATGGATGTGTATTGACACCAATCTTCTAATCACCTAAGTTCAATAATCTTTCTAACCAGTTGGCCTTCTCTGTTGTGGGTTTGCCTCTATTGGTTTATTATTATTTTTTGACAAAACCACTACTCTATTACTCCAGCAGTTCTTTGACATTTTTGAAAATACAAATCATTTGTAACAATAACTAGTGTTGAGCGAACATGCTCGGCACTACTCGTTACTCGCACGAGTATCACTGTACTCGGGCGACTCGCCGAGCACCGAGTAATCTCGCGATACTCGTGCTGTGCTCATGGTCGTCATCTCTCCATGTTGGCGCTCTTTTGAGAGCCAGCCCACGTGCAGGGATTGGCTGACAGACCACTGCAATGCCACAGCCCTGTTAGTTGTGGTATAGCAGTGATTGGCCGGCCTGCACAGCGTCACCGAGCCTTTATAAGTCCCGGCGCGCTGTGCTCGGCACACAGCCTTCCAGACAGTGAGTGTAGGGAGAGTGTCTGCTGCTGATTAGGGACAGATTTGCGGCCCTCATAGGTAGATCCGGATCAGGGCTGCAAACTGCTGCTGACCACAACAGTCCTTCTCAGGACTAATCTAGGAGGACATAGGCAGGGTGATCCAGATCGGAGTCCAAGATTTCCAGTGACCAGAACAGTCCTTCTCAGGACTAATCTCGGAGGATATAGGCAGGGTGATACAGATTGGAATCCAAGCTTTTCTGTGACCATTAGAGTCACCACACTCTTATACTTAGTACCTTAATACAGGTTAGGGACTAAAATTCTCTCTTCAAACCATTACAGTCACCAGACAGGTGTACGTACTTCCTTAATACAGGTTAGGGAACTAAAATCCTAACTCTTGTCATCAAAACAGTCACCAGACAGGTGTACGTACTACCTTAATACAGGTTAGGGACTAAAATTCTCTCTTCAAACCATTACAGTCACCAGACAGGTGTACGTACTTCCTTAGTACAGGTTAGGGAACTAAAATCCTTACTCTTGTCATCAAAACAGTCACCAGACAGGTGTACGTACTACCTTAATACAGGTTAGGGACTAAAATCCTCTCTTCAAACCATTACAGTCACCAGACAGGTGTACGTACTTCCTTAATACAGGTTAGGGAACTAAAATCCTAACTCTTGTCATCAAAACAGTCACCAGACAGGTGTACGTACTACCTTAATACAGGTTAGGGACTAAAATCCTCTCTTCAAATCATTACAGTCACCAGACAGGTGTACGTACTACCTTAATACAGGTTAGGGACTAAAATCGTCTCCTCAAACCATTACAGTCACCAGACAGGTGTACGTACTACTTTAATACAGGTTAGGGAACTAAAATCCTAACTCTTGTCATCAAAACAGTCACCAGACAGGTGTACGTACTACCTTAATACAGTTTAGGGATTAAAATCCTCTCTTCAAACCATTACAGTCACCAGACAGGTGTACGTACTACCTTAATACAGGTTAGGGAACTAAAATCCTAACTCTTGTCATCAAAACAGTCACCAGAGAGGTGTACGTACTACCTTAATACAGGTTAGGGACTAAAATCCTAACAATTGTCATCTCAACAGTCACCACAGTGTTGTACGTCATACGTTTCTACAGGTTAGGGAACTAAAATCCTAACTCTTGTCATCTCAACAGTCACCACACTGTTGTACGTCATAAGTTTCTACAAGTTAGGGAACTAAAATCCTAACTATTGTCATCTCAACAGTCACCACAGTGTTGTACGTCATACGTTTCTACAGGTTAGGGAACTAAAATCCTAACTCTTGTCATCTCAACAGTCACCACACTGTTGTACGTCATAAGTTTCTACAAGTTAGGGAACTAAAATCCTAACTATTGTCATCTCAACAGTCACCACACTGGTGTACGTCATACGTTTCTACAAGTTAGGGAACTAAAATCCTAACTATTGTCATCTCAACAGTCACCACACTGTTGTACGTCATACGTTTCTACAGGTTAGGGAACTAAAATCCTAACTATTGTCATCTCAACAGTCACCACAGTGTTGTACGTCATACGTTTCTACAGGTTAGGGAACTAAAATCCTAACTCTTGTCATCTCAACAGTCACCACACTGTTGTACGTCATTCGTTTCTACAGGTTAGGGAACTAAAATCCTAACTCTTGTCATCTCAACAGTCACCACAGTGTTGTACGTCATACGTTTCTACAGGTTAGGGAACTAAAATCCTAACTCTTGTCATCTCAACAGTCACCACACTGTTGTACGTCATACGTTTCTACAGGTTAGGGAACTAAAATCCTAACTCTTGTCATCTCAACAGTCACCACACTGTTGTACGTCATATGTTTCTACAAGTTAGGGAACTAAAATCCTAACTATTGTCATCTCAACAGTCACCACACTGGTGTACGTCATACGTTTCTACAAGTTAGGGAACTAAAATCCTAACAATTGTTATCTCAACAGTCACCACAGTGTTGTACGTCATACGTTTCTACAGGTTAGGGAACTAAAATCCTAACTCTTGTCATCTCAACAGTCACCACACTGTTGTACGTCATAAGTTTCTACAAGTTAGGGAACTAAAATCCTAACTATTGTCATCTCAACAGTCACCACAGTGTTGTACGTCATACGTTTCTACAGGTTAGGGAACTAAAATCCTAACTCTTGTCATCTCAACAGTCACCACACTGTTGTACGTCATAAGTTTCTACAAGTTAGGGAACTAAAATCCTAACTATTGTCATCTCAACAGTCACCACACTGGTGTACGTCATACGTTTCTACAAGTTAAGGAACTAAAATCCTAACTCTTGTCATCTCAACAGTCACAACACTGTTGTACGTCATACGTTTCTACAGGTTAGGGAACTAAAATCCTAACTCTTGTCATCTCAACAGTGACCACACTGTTGTACGTCATACGTTTCTACAAGTTAGGGAACAAAAATCCTAACTCTTGTCATCTCAACAGTCAACACACTGTTGTACGTCATACGTTTCTACAGGTTAGGGAACTAAAATCCTAACTCTTGTCATCTCAACAGTGACCACACTGTTGTACGTCATACGTTTCTACAAGTTAGGGAACAAAAAACCTAACTCTTGTCATCTCAACAGTCACCACATTGTTGTACGTCATAAGTTTGTACAAGTTAGGGAACAAAAATCCTAACTCTTGTCATCTCAACAGTCACCACACTGTTGTACGTCATACGTTTCTACAGGTTAGGGAACTAAAATCCTAACTCTTGTCATCTCAACAGTCACCACACTGTTGTACGTCATACCTTTATACAGGTTAGGGAACTAAAATCCTAATCTCCTGTGACCTCCACAGTCACCAGGCAGTTGTCGCTCTATACAGGCAAAATGCGCAAAGGCGTTGGCAAGGGCGTTGGCAAGGAACAAGGAAGTGGACGTGATGGTGGTGCAGGCAGAGGCCGTGGTCGTGTGCAAGCACTCATTTCGCAACAACAAAGGGCCACATCTCCTCGCTCGCACGTCCTGTCCCAAATTCTTGGGGCCCGCAAGAACCAAGACCAGTGTCAACAGGTTGTTACTTGGATAGCGGATAATGCTTCAAGTCAGATGGGCACCTCCACAAACACCCTGTCTTCCGCACGGTCAACTGTCAGTAGCCGTGATACTGCACCGCACATTTCCCAACCTGATCCTCCTTCCTACCACCTGGCCGATTACACGTCCACGGACATTACAGATCCCACACTAGGACACTCGGAAGAGCTGTTCACGTATCCATTCGCAGAATCTGGCCTGTCGCCACCTCCTCTTGAAGTGGGTCATGAGGAGATGGTATGTACAGATGCCCAAATATTTGAGCAGCCGCGTTATGACGAACGGAACGTTGTCAAAGTGTCTCAACAAGGGGTGGACGATGATGAGACACAATTGCCAGGAAGTCAGGAGGAGGATCAGGGTGCGGAAGAGGAAGATGACGTGGTGGATGATCCAGTAGGTGACCCTACATGGCAGGAGGATATGCAGAGCGAGGACAGCAGTGCACAGGGGGAGGGAGGCATAGCATCACAACAGCCAATACGAAGCAGGGGTGCGTCCGCAGGCAGAAGGCAGGCAACCGTTCCCCGGAACAACAACACGACTCAAGGTGCCTGTGCAAATGTTCGGTCTTCCCGAGTCTGGGAGTTTTTTAAGTTGGCTCCAGAAGACTCTAAAAAGGCCATTTGCCACACCTGTCATGCCACTATCAGCAGGGGTACGAAAACTAGCAGCCTGACCACCACCAGCATGATCAGGCACATGTCAGCCAAGCACCCGACTTTGTGGGAAGTACCACAGAGTCGAGGAGCAGTGCGTGCTGATGTCACTGCTACGTCTTCGGCTGTTGTGCATGCAAGCCAATCCCCTGTCCATGCTGGCCGCGAACAAGCCTCCGGTCCTGCACCTGAAGTTGCTGAAGCACAAATTACGCCACCATCAAGCACGTCCTTGTCCCAGCGCAGCGTTCAATTATCCATTCAGCAAACATTTGAACGCAGGCGCAAATACGCTGCCAATGCCCCACATGCCACAGTCCTCAATGCTCACATTTCGCGACTCATAGCGCTAGAAATGTTGCCTTTCCGTCTGGTGGAGACGGACGCATTCCGCGACCTGATGGCGGCTGCTGTCCCACGTTACTCGGTCCCCAGCCGACACTATTTCTCCAGATGTGCCGTCCCCGCATTGCATAACCACGTGTCCAACACCATCACATGTGCCCTGAACAATGCTGTTTCAGCCAAAGTCCACCTAACCACAGACACGTGGACAAGTGCTTGTGGGCAAGGCCGCTACATCTCCTTGACGGCACACTGGATTAATATTGTGGAGGCTGGGACCCAGTCTGAGCGAGGGACGGAACACGTCCTTCCCACACCAAGGATAGCAGGCCCTACCTCTGTCACGGTTTCACAGACACTCTACAGCTCCGGAATGTCATGCTCTTCATCCTCCTCCTCCTCCACCTGCGCATCCTCATCCACTGTACCCTCCACACCAGTCCCAAGCTGGAAGCACTGCAGCACTGCCTCTGCAAAGCGGCAACAGGCTGTGCTGAAGCTAGTCTGCATAGGTGACAAACCCCACAATGCAGAAGAGGTGTGGACAGCTCTGAAACAGCAGGCAGATCACTGGCTCACACCTCTGAACCTAAAGCCAGGAAAGGTCGTGTGTGACAATGGCCGGAACCTGGTGGCAGCTTTGAGGCGAGGGCAGCTGACGCATGTTCCATGCGTGGCCCATGTGCTCAACCTGGTGGTTCAGAGGTTTGTGAAGTCATACCCGGAGGTGTCTGACCTGCTGGTAAAAGTTCGGCGTCTGTCTGCACATTTTCGCAAGTCACCTGCTGCTTCAGCCGGCCTTGCAAGCTTTCAGCGCCGTTTGCGTCTTCCGGCCCACAGACTGGTGTGTGATGTCCCCACGCGTTGGAATTCAACGCTGCACATGTTGGTCAGGATATGTGAGCAGAAGAGGGCAGTTGTGGACTACCTGCATCACCTAAGCCGTCGGGAAATGGGTCAAACTCCACACATAACACCTGAGGAGTGGAGATGGATGTCGGACCTATGCACCGTCCTCCAAAACTTTGAGGACTCCACCAAGATGGTGAGCGGTGATGACGCCATTATTAGCGTCACCATACCACTACTCTGCCTTCTAAAACGGTCTCTGCTGAAAATAAAAGCGGATGCATTGCAGGCAGAGCGCGATGACTTAGAGCAAGAAACTGTAGTGGGTGTGGGTGAAAACACACAGCCCAGCCTCATGTCATCACAACGTGTAGTGGAGGACTATGACGAGGAGGAGGAGGAGGAGGATGAAGACATGGAGCAACTCTCAGGCCAAATTGGGGATATGACATGCACACCAGTCATACCCTCGATTCAGCGTGGCTGGCCAGAGGACAGGGGAGATGAGGAGGAGGAGGAGGAGGAGGACAGCATGTTCAGTCATCGTGTTGGTCTGGATACTGATGTGATGGCTGTTAAGAGTCTGGCGCACATGGCTGACTTTATGGTAAGCTGCCTGTCTCGTAACCCTCGCGTTCAGAACATCTTGGCCGACAATCAGTACTGGTTGGCAACACTCTTAGACCCACGCTACAAGGAGAACTTTATGTCTCTCATTCCTGAGGCGGAGAGGTCAGCCAAAATGCTGCAGTTCCAGAAGGCCATAGTCACGGAAGTTGTGAAATCCTTCCCCTCACAAAACGCTAGCGGCATAGGTCAGGATTCGATGGACAACCAAGGCGTACGGCCGAGAGGGGCACAAGTCCAATCCGCCAGAGGCAGGGGAACTGTCTTTACGATGTGGGACAGTTTTCTCAGCCCCTCACGTACCACAGCCCCTGAGGTGCGGGGTAGTGCCACCAGAAATGCTAAGTTCGGGCAGATGCTGAAGGAGTACCTTGCAGATCGAACAACTGTACTGCGAGATTCATCGGTGCCTTTCAATTATTGGGTCTCCAAGCTCGACACGTGGCATGAATTGGCTCTCTACGCCTTGGAAGTCCTGGCCTGCCCTGCCGCTAGCGTTTTATCAGAGCGTGTTTTCAGTGCAGCAGGTGGAATCATCACTGATAAACGCACCCGCCTGTCAACTGAAAATGCGGACAGGCTCACTCTGATCAAGATGAACAAGGGTTGGATTGGGCCAGACTTCACCACACCACCAGCAAATGACAACTGAATTTTATTTTGTTATTTGAATTTGACATGTACCTCCACTCACCCATGGCTACACACTTCCGTACTTTGGCTAATCGCTGGACTGCTACTCCTTCTCCTCATGTGACACCATGATGAGCGTTAGAATAGTTTGGCTCTTGTTTGAGGTATACCCGCAGTGGTAATTTTTTTTAGCCTATTCTGTTAGAATGGGCATTACAACGACAGGAGACCCGCTCCTTTTCAATGGGAAAAATGTTTTTAGGTACTCCTACACGTCTCTATCCAGGGACAAAGAGGAGCCTCACAATTTTTGGCTGCCCTGACAAAAGGGCTACACTACAATACACCCTGTTCTTCTTTACAGGCCCTCCTGCACGTCTCCATCCAGGGACAAAGAGGAGCCTCACAATTTTTGGCTGCCCTGACCAAAGGGCTCTACTACAATACACCCAGTTCTTCTTAACAGGCCCTCCTGCACGTCTCCATCCAGGGACAAATAGGAGCCTCCCAATTTTTGGATGCCCTGACCAAAGGGCTATACTACAATACACCCACTTGAGGGTTACAGGCCCTACTACATGTCTGAATGCATGGGTCATTGTTGAACCTCCAAATTTTTGGCTGCCCTGACCAAAGGGCTATACTACAATACACCCACTTGAGGTTTACAGGTCCTACTACATGTCTGTAAGCATGGGTCATTGTTGAACCCCCAATTTTTGGCTGCCCTGACCAAAGGGCTATACTACAATACACCCACTTGAGGGTTACAGGCCCTACTACATGTCTGAATGCATGGGTCATTGTTGAACCTCCAAATTTTTGGCTGCCCTGACAAAAGGGCTATACTACAATACACCCACTTGAGGGTTACAGGCCCTACTACATGTCTGTAAGCATGGGTCATTGTTGAACCTCCCAATTTTTGGCTGCCCTGACCAAAGGGCTATACTACAATACACCCACTTGAGGGTTACAGGCCCTACTACATGTGTGAATGCATGGGTCATTGTTGAACCTCCCAATTTTTGGCTGCCCTGACAAAAGGGCTATACTACAATACACCCACTTGAGGTTTACAGGTCCTACTACATGTCTGTAAGCATGGGTCATTGTTGAACCTCCCAATTTTTGGCTGCCCTGACCAAAGGGCTATACTACAATACACCCACTTGAGGGTTACAGGCCCTCCTGCACGTCTCTATCCAGGGACAATGTGGAGCCTCCCAATTTTTGGATGCCCTGGCCAAAGGGCTATACTACAATACACCCAGTTCTTGTTTACAGGCCATCCTGCATGTCTGTATCCAGGGGCATTGGTGAACCTCCCAATTTTAGACTGCCCTGGCAAAGGAAGATACTACAATAGACCGTGTTCCTCAAAATGGGCACTTTATTTCTATACAGGGCTTCATGTACGTCTCTTGTCAGGGTCATCGGAGTGTCGCACAATGTTTTCACGTAAAATCTTTCATGTAATCACAAAAAGTGACATACACCAGCTTTATCTCACTATTGGGTATGTGCCCTTAACATTTCCACCCTAAATATTAATTTTGGTGTCATTTTGGAAAGTTTTCTGGAGACTCCGTAAAATTGGCGTGAAACTCGGACAACATTGTTCACAGCTGTGACTTTTGAGTGAGAAATGCTTCCAGGGGTCTTCCCCATGGTGTTGCCATGTCATTTCAGCACTCTTCTGAGACTTTTGTGACATTTTTAGGGTTTTTCCATGCTGCCGGCAGTCATTTCATAAAAATACTCGTGTCTCCCATAGGATAACATTGGGCTCGTTACTCGGGCCGAGTACACGAGTATCTCGGGATGCTCGGCCCGAGCTTCGAGCACCCGAGCATTTTAGTACTCGCTCATCACTAACAATAACATATTTTTCAAATGGTTTGCGTTTGCCCATTACAATATTATATTTCTTGTCGACATTGAGGTTTATAGATGATCTTTGTTTTTAGCAATGTGTTCTTACTGCTAAGATTACAAAACTAGGCAGGTACTAGGTTAGAGAAAGTTTGTGTCCATGTGAGGTTTAATAGAGATGAGTGAACCTTCTTTGAACATGTTCACCAATTTCAAATTCAACTTGAACATGGCGTATTCGGTCTGGGTTCGGCAAACCTGAGCAATTTCCCAAAAAGTTGGCGAACACGGATTTTTTGGTGAGTGATCGGATTAAAAAAAGTATTATTGGATTTAAGTAATTCTTTTTGCCATCCTTCTGACAGTGTAATGAAGCTGGCAGGATGTCTATAATGAGGGGAGGGGCTGTGGAGAGGTCATATGAGCATTGGACTCCATTTTTTGCACTTTCTGTATGGTTGTTCTGGACTGGCAACCAACCAGGGCACCTAAAACATCCACAAGTTGAAGACACAAGAGCTTGTGTCATTGACTTACTTATTTAATTGACTGCCAAAGTGACATGTCCCTTTGGATATAAGAAGCAGCCATTTGCGGTCAGCACTATTTGAGTGTTACTGCTATGGATAGTGCTGCTGATGCTCCGTGCTGTTCTGTGCTGCTCCATCTCTGTTACACAATTAGATAGCCAGATACTTGATTGCTGTTTAGATAGCATAGGATGGTGGGAGTGTCCATCTAGACATAGGCATTTTGTGCTGAGAACAAGTGTGATAGATAAATATGTGTGTGTTGTTAAAGCCTGTTTTTTGCATATAGGAAGGGATTGCCAAATCCTTCAGTTTCCCCGTAAAAAATGAGTTTGGACTCTGAAGGCCAAGTTACACACACAGATATCTGTTCAGATATTGGTCACAGATCTCTGGTTGCAGTGAAATCATGGACACATTGTTCCAATTTGTACACAGCCACAAAATGGAACAATGTGTCCATGATTTCACTGCAACCAAAGATCTGTGACCAATATCTGAACAGATAAATCTGTGTGTGTAACTTGGCCTCAACCTGTGAATCTCAAATCCTTCAGTTTCCCCTAAAAATACATTTTTTGCCTGTAACCTGTAAAGGGCACATCACACACACAGATATCAGTGCAAACATTGTTTGCAGATCTCTGGTTGCAGTGAAATCATGGACACATTGTTACATTTGTACATGGCCACAAAATGGAACAATGTGTCCATGATTTCACTGCAACCAGAGATCTGTGAACAATATCTGCACAATTATCTGTGTGTGTAACTGGGCCTTAATTCTCAAATCCTTCAGTTTTCTCTAAAAAGGCTCTGTATGGCCCCTAACCTGTGAATCTCAAATCCTTCAGTTTCCCCTAAAAAGGCATTTTTTTTTGCCTGTAAACTGTGATTCTCAAATCCTTCAGTTTCCCTTAAAAATGCTCTCTTTGGCCTCAAACCTGTGATTCTTAAATCCTTCAGTTTCCCCTAAAAAGGCATTTTTTGCCTTTTACTCGTAATTCTCAAATTCTTCCGTTTTCCTTAAAATGGTTCAGTTTGGCCTGTAACCTGTGAATCTCAGATCCTTCAGTTTCCCCTAAAAAAAGCATTTTTTTTGCCTGTAACCTGTTAAGGCCCAGTTACACATACAGATAATTGTGCAGAGATTGTTCGCAGATCTCTGATTGCTGAGAAATCGTGTATACATTGTTCCATTTGTACATGGGCACAAAATGGAACAATGTGTCCATGATTTCACTGCAACCAGAGATCTGCGAACAATCTCTGCATAATTATCTGTGTGTGTAAACTGGGCCTTATTCTCAAATCCCTCAGTTCCCCTAAAATGGCTGTGTTTGGCCTCCAACAAGTGCTTTCCAAATCTGTGTGCATAAAAGATGAGTGGGAAATACTGTGGTTGCGGTGGAAAAGTGAAGGGGAAAAAGGTTGTTTGAAAGGGGAAAGTTTGTTTCTCATTATGGGGCTTACAAAAGAAACTTAGCGAAATCTCAGGATGATTGCCTATTCAATAAGAATCACTCTGATTCCACTAACATTCTGAGAATGTACAAAACTATAATTTATTCTAGTAGTATGCAAAAAGTAAAAATAACTGTGAAAAAACATTTGCTACAATTAAAAATAAAAACAATAACATAAAAAAAGGTGGCACAATTTCATGACAGCATTTAATCGTGGAATCGCACAGAAAGCAAAAAACTAGTTACTGGAAAAACCTAACATCACATTCCGTAGAGGGCAGACTGTAAAGAATATCATTGCTCTAAGTAATTCAAGGAAATCCCAGTCCCATCATAAAAACAATATAATCCCTTCCATATTTGATATTTAGAAATGTGATTCTAGGTAGTACTATAGTTGCAATATTATTGATCATAATAAAAAAACTATTATTGCAAATAGTGCAGGGGAAACTATTACGATCAACCAGCAATAGAAACCATGTAATATATGTGGTCACTTGTATCTGTGGCCTGCAGTATGTAGGCCGCGCTACACAGTCTCTGTGGACACGTATGAGTGGCCACAGAAACAATGCGATAAAAGAAGCACAGCTTATCCGGACATCTCTTTCTTAAACATAAGAAGTAGGTTAAGCTTATAGTCACACCACTAGAACAGATATCGTTAATTATGCTAACAGAGTCCAGAAACTGAACCTAATGGAATTGTTCTGGATTTTTCACTTTCAGACACTCTATCTGGATAAACTTAAGGATGTAGTAGAAGTAGTGTGTTGTGCTAAGGGCTGGAATACTCAGCAGCCTGGCCAGTAAGCAAGGTTCACGGTGGCTGTGCCCAGTACTGTAGCCCTGGCAAAAACATTGAAAAAGGGTAGAAGTGAAAAAATGGAGATAAGGTGATCCACTCCCTAGATCGATGAGAAAATACTACAGGTCACTAAAAAGTGAGTGAAACTTTAATCCCATATATTTCCATGAGTAAATGTACTACATTTAAATTCTGCACTCTGGTCTCCCCTTGTATTCTTTAAAATCACCAACTTCTGTTATTGGACAGTCTACTCCAGTCTCTTTGTTTGCCAGCAACATAGCGAAATGTGTTGTGGATGAGGCCCAGCTTTTGCTACAGTTCATAGAAACTGCTGCATCAAGTGGTCTGTTATCCTGTTCCTCCACTTTTGCATCACAAACAGCACAGTCCTCAGATATAACACCCCAATTTCCCATGAGCCACCCTGTATCACAACTGTCCAACCACACAATTGATTGCAGGGAAGCACAGATGGTAGATTCTGCAGAGATGTTCATACATTGTTTTCCATTGGCATCAGAGGTCTGCTCCAAAGATTCACTTACTCCAGGGGAGGAAATCATCTGTAGCGATGCCCAAAATCTTTTGGAGTTACTGCCATGAACAGAGAAAGTATGGTCCTAACAGAATACAGACCCTCATCACCAGATGTTAACTCCCAGGGGTGGAGGTGATAATGATGGTAAGACTCAGATCCCTGTGGAGCACTTGCACTGTACTCTGCATTTAGGGCCGGAAGTGGAGGAGGATGACTCTCATAGTGAGGAGTGGGACAACAGAGAGGATGATGATGATGATGAGGTTCTAGATCGCACTTTGAATTCACCCAGAGTCATGCAGCTGAATAGTTCAGCAGAGGAGGAGGAGGAAGATAAGGAGGTTAGGCTGTGTGTTCCAGCACAGAGACTGAAGATTGCAAGCATGGTAGGCATTGCTTCCTCAGTCGCAACTCTGGCTCTGGACTGTAGTGGTCGCAGGTCTACAGTTCTCCGAGGCAGCAAGGGTTGGCTAGCCTGGGCTACTTGTTACCAACTTTTCAGTTAGCTATTAATAGGTGTAAACCTCTGAGGACTCTCAGATTTTAATATATTTCTATCTACTGTCTAATACAGTACAAAGTTTATTTACCTTATCAAAATGGAAGATACCAAAATGTACCACATCTTTATCTGCTCTAATATTACTGCTCCAGCTGCTTTCCCCCTCCCTATACTGACCATTCTGTGCTCTGCTTAACGTCCCTTGTCTTATGTACTGCATTATACAATCCCCCTTTAGTGTATAAATATGTGACTTCAGATTTAGTGTTATTATGAACCTGATGAAGAGACCTGAGTAGTCTCAAAATCTTCCTATTTATTACAATTTTTTCAGTTAGCCATTAAAAGGTGTCAACCCCTGAAGATTCTAAGATTTTAATATTTTTCATAGTAACTTATGTGACTGTCATGACATCTTAAATGACTGAAAGCCAACTATAATGTCGCAGGACTATTTCAGATGTCAAAATATACAAGATGGAAACTTGTGACATCTTTGTGGCTTATCTAGGGGTAAAGCTGTATTAAAAACAGACCAGTTGTGACTGCAAATTCTGGACATTACTGCCTCTGTTTGCAGCTCTGCTTGCATTGCAAAAGGATGCCATATCTGCCTTTACATTACAAAAATTATTCTGGTAAAATGGCGAAAGTAAACTCTGTAATTTTTTCACTGCAGATTGGCCCACATGAAAAATCAAACAGGTGCACAGGCACGCTGGCTATATTGGGTTTGTGTGATTGTGATGCCCACAGACAGCACATGGACTGATCATACTGTTATTATACAGTGAATGAACTTTTAGACACAGACATTAGATGGACCCTATTTATTTACAGTATTGTTGCCTTTAGTTTTAACTGCTAATTAGATGATAGTAAGGAGCTATTCATAAAAACCTAACTAATAACGATCTTACCCCACCCACCTTTACTCATGTACTCAAAGACCAATACTTGTGAGATGTAGATAGATAGGACTGTAACCCCCTACACTTTGTAAAGTTTAACAAATGAAAAATATATATTTTTTGTACCTCACTGTACAAGTTGCTTAGATGATGCATTTTGTCCCAAAGGATTTTATTAGAAACATTTGAATAACTAATAGGATTTCTTAACTTGCGTAGGGATCCACAGACAATGCCTTTACTCCTCCAAAGTCATATTCATGCTACCGTGTGCATATTCAACAGGTTAGTCCATATAATCTTTAGATTAGAAGAGGAAAAGAGTAGCACTCACCAGAGTGGCAGACGATCTTCTTTATTTTTCTTGCACACTACGGGAGACATAAAACAGGAGGGAGGATGGGGTACGAACAACAGCCGTTTCACGCCCTCTGGCGCTTCAACGGGTTAATTTTTTTCTTCTTTCTTTTCTTGAGAATTCTGCATGGGAATCGTAAGTATTAATAGCATTTAAAAATAACATTATGAAATTATCAATAGTGTTAAAGGGATCCTGCCATGCGCAATGCGGTGCTTGAAGCCTACAGAGTGGCGCGGGTGTACTGACGTCACCTGATGTCGGAAATGACGCGATTTGCGTCATTACAGCTCAGTCAGCGCTGTGGAGAGAGTAGGGAGGCGCTGAATAGAAGATCACGCCTATTAGGGCGTGATCTAATGATAAAGAGGGCACTCCCTAAGGGCTAAAAAATATAGCCCCTGCTAATTAACATCACTAATGAGCAAGTTATAAAACGTTTTTCTCCACTTTCACAGGATGCTTTTCTGAGATAAAAGGAGTGTGAGATTAGTGATGGGATGCTGCAGGGACATGATTTTGAAGCTTAGGTGGCGTTTTGGAGGTAACATGATCCCTTTAAGAGAATACATTTTAGGTTTGCTGAAGTGGAAAAACGTGATCATAAACAACGCATAATATGTAAATTATTTCAACAAAATAGAATTATTGAACAAAATTACTTACAAGTCTTGTAATAGAAATAATGTAATGTTTGACGGTCCATAGTTCCCATTCGATCATCCTAAAGCAACGGTTTATTAATAAACAACAATTTAGAAAAAAGTTAAAGTTTCTGTTTAGTCATGAAAATATTTTGCATATTAATGGATGAGAGAATATTGTAACTAGGGAAATAAGAATAACAAAAGTAAATGAAATGTGATACCAGTGGAAATCACTTGAACTATTGAAGAATCTAATGCTTATTTGTCTGGAAAATTACCTAGTAATGAAAATAGTACTTTGATTCATATTAGGAATTATTTGCATTATATTGTAGATAACACTTACAATAGTTTTTACTGTCTGTGAATGTAATTCAATTTTGAAATGACTACATCGTACTGAACAATATTATAAAGTGAGAATATTAAAAACTAATTCTCTTGAGCCTAAATTCAACCTAAAAACAAATACAAAACCTACAGTGGCAATCAAAATGAGAGAACAATGTATGATCACTAGAGATGAGCGAGTACTAAAATGCTCGGGTGCTCGATGCTCGGGCCGAGCATCCCAAGATACTCGTGTACTCGACCCGAGCACCGAGCCCAATGTAAGTCAATTAGTGACAGCCTCCGCCCACATACTTCCTGCTATAAAACGAGTGTTTCTGGGAAAGGGCGAGAGGGTGGGCTTTTTCAAATCGTCGCAACATACAACACCTTGCTGTGCCCCCCAGAGGGACCCTAACAATCAATCTGCTCTCTGTGAGGTGCCAGCTGACTACTGATGACTGACTAGTGATGAGCGAGCATGCTCGCCGCTACTCGTTACTCGCACGAGTATCCCGGTACTCAGGATGCTCGGCGAGCACCGAGTACCACCGAGATGCTCGGACTACTCGCAAATAATTATCGATCTGACACAAATATACAGCTTGCTTCAGCGCACACAGTCAGCTGGCACCCGAGCATTTCAATACTCGCTCATCTCTATTAATGATCACTTGAATTTTTCAGACAGAAGGTAATCTACATTAATCATCATATGAAGGTTTTGTGTAAGAGGTACACCATGTCACTATAACAATGTTTTCCAAAAATAACCAAAGTTTATCAACTGAAAACCTTTATTTTACACAAAATGTGATGATCATAATTAGAGAACAGCAATAACTGTAGCACAGAGAAAGATTAAAACTACATTTTGTGAAGGTTACAACAGTCACCAATCAGTAGGAATTGTACAGGCCTTTGCTTTGAATGACTTCAGCACATCTGTGGCCACAGGACATGACTAGTCTTTCACACTGCTCTGGTGTGATTTTGGTCCACTCTTCTTCCAGTCTCTTCCACAGTTCTTTGTTAAAGAAGCACACAGCTGATGGATACACAGTACTCAGGGGTGGGAATATTCACAGAAAGAATCTCTAGGTGGGTGGAAAATGTCCTTAAACCGCTGGTAAGGAACAAGACAGCTATATTCAGGACACAAAGAACCTTTTATATAAGCTCTCTACAATAGGTCCCCTCCTCGAGAATGCCGTCTTAGCCAACATGGATGTGGAATCCTTATATTCTAACATCCCACATGAAGATGGACTTACTGCCTGACGATTGTTTCTTGAAGTCAATGGGATCCCTTCTGAATCAGTACTGAGGCTCACCAGATTTATCCTCACACACATTTTCTCTTTTGGTGAAGAACTGTATTTACAATGCACCAGAACTGCTATGGGAAGCAAAATGGCCCCCCAGTGTGCCAACCTTTTTTTTTTTTTATATATTTTATTTTCATTTTCAATTTTTTTCCCACATAATTAACAACATGACAACAAACAATAGAAGCCAAATCACATGTAACAATAATAACAATAACGGAAGAAAAGAAGAAAAAAAAAAAAAAAAAAAAAAAAAGAGAAAGGAGGATCATACATTCAATGTTGCACCAAACACTTCCGGGTAAAGTGCAAATTGTTATAAATAAATTAGTATTATGATACAATAAATCAAAACTAGCTTATCTGCATCGTAATCAAATCAAATCACCCTCATCATGACATCATAGTATCCATACCCTTTTCCTAGGCTATATAATATTTACTAACCACCCAGGGCTGCCACATCATTGTTACCTTTCTTTTCCTTGAGTTAGATTGAACCAACAATAATTCATATTTACAGTGTAAATTTACTCTTTCTATTATCTCTTTTATATTTGGAGGAGGAACTTCTTTCCATTTCGTTGCCAGCAATATACGGGTTGCTATCAATATGTGTGAAACTAACCCTCTTATTTGACTTGGAATATTTTCCAAACCAATATGAAGAATCGCCATACATGGATTAATTAATACCGCAACTCCCGTAATTTCCAAGATCACCTGCGCTATTACTGCCCAAAGAGGGGCAAGAGCCGGACACGCAAACCAAACATGTTTCTGAGAACCTACCTGTCCGCAACCTCGCCAGCATAAGCATGAGAGGTGCGGGCTGAACTTAGCAATTCTATTTGGGCACCAATACCATCTCAATTGCGTTTTCTTCAATTGTTCCATGTGATTTATACATGAGGACACTCTTTTAATCTCCTTTATACTATTCCCCCAGGCTTCTAAATCTATTGATTCTCCCAGCTCCTGTTCCCATTTCTCCATGTAAGGGGCTTTGATTCTTTCAACTGGGACTATTAAAGACTTATAAAACGCAGAAATTCCCCTTGTATTTAAATCCGAGGCCATAAAGCATTTGTTTATTCTCCCCTCCTCAGATTCAGTACGTCCTAAAGATGAAATATTATCAAATAAGTGCCTAATTTGTAGATATTGGTAAAAGTGTCTACGTATCCCAGTATATTTATTGGATAATTGGTCAAATGGGAGGAGCCCCATATTTCCCTCCATCTCTCCCAAAGTTTGGATTCCCGCATCCCACCATAATTGAAGGTTTAAATATGGGATATGGGACTCGATAGCATATACCGATATTGACGATCGAGGTATCCTAATAAAGGACGGGACCATTGTCCTCCATAACCTCACTGCCGCACGCATTGTTGGCAATAAGGGAAAGTTAGTGCTTATCTGAATTACCTCTGATTCCAATGCTAATCTGGTGGAACCTCGTCTTGAATAAAATTTTTCAATCTGTAACCATTTCTGATCACCAGTCATCTGCCACCATTCACGTAAACCAACCAAAACCGAGGCCTTATGATACAACATTAAGTCTGGAAACCCCATCCCACCTGCCTCTAATGGAAGGTATAATATTGTTTTAGCTATACGCGTTTTTTTATGGGCCCAGACATACTTACTAGCTATGCGTTGCAAACCATGAATAAATTTTTTGGGAATATCCAGAGGAAGAGTCCTGAAATAATACAAAATTTTAGGGAGGGCCATCATTTTAAAAATATTTATACGAGCTATCCAAGATGATGTAATTTGATGCATCCCCTCTAATAATACTTTAATTTTTGTATGAAGATTTGTAAAATTAACTTTAATTATCTGGTCTGACGTAGTCAGAGTTATACCCAGGTATGGAATACCTTCATCCATCCACTGGAAGGGAAAAAGCCGCTTTAAATGTTCCTGGGATGTTAATGATACCGCTATAGGGAGAATCACTGATTTATTCGTGTTTAATTTATAATATGATATTCTACTAAATTCCCCTAATTCAGATAAAACTGCGGAGAGGGACTGCTCAATATTCACACAAGAAATAATAACATCATCTGCATAAAGACTGATTTTATGAGCCGCTGTCCCTACCTTCACCCCTGAGATTAATGAAGAATTCCTAATCCTTTCTGCCAAAGGCTCCATACATAGAGCAAAAATTATTGGGGACAGGGGGCAACCTTGACGTGTCCCATTTGTTATATCAAAAGGTCTAGATAGGACCCCTGCTATCCATACTCTAGCCGCTGGCCCGGAGTATATTGCTAGTATCGCAGACAAAATTGGACCCATCAACCCAAACTTTTGAAGAACCCCCTTGACATATCCCCAGTGCACCCTGTCAAAGGCTTTCTCTGCATCCAGTGACGGGAATGCACTGGGGAGGCCTGACAATTCTGCTACCCGAACTAGGTTCAACATCCGGCGTATTCCGTCTTTTGCCTCTCTTCCTCTTACAAACCCAACCTGGTCCGATGAGACCAGGTCGGGGATGATTTGATTTAGGCGAGAAGCCAGCATTTTAGTAAAAATTTTAACGTCGCAGTTTAGCAGCGCGATAGGCCTAACATTTTTAGGGGTAGTAGGGTCTTTCCCTAACTTAGGAAGAGTAATAATAGTAGCTTCCAAATTAGAGCTCAGCATTAAGCCATTATTTCTCCACACCGAAAATGTTCTTAATAAAAATGGCGCTAGTATCTCCTGAAAGGTACGGTAATACTGATTAGAGAATCCATCTGGCCCCGGAGCACTCGCTTTTTTTGATTGTTTGATAACTGCTAATATCTCTTCTATTGTAAAGGGGGCATTCAAAAAGGACAACTGCTCCTCCGAGATCTTAGGGAGATTAATGGAGTCAAGATAGTCTTTTATTCCTTGGTCAGTAGGCTGTGGGATCGCCGAGTCCCTCCCCAGGTTGTACAACTCTGTATAATATTTAACGAATTCCTCAGCAATCCCTATAGGGTTTCTAACAGGGGGAGCGCCTGGTTTCAAGATGTAGTCAATCCTTCCTCTTACCTCTCTTTTTATCACTCTACGGGCCAGAACTGCCCCCCCCTTATCCCCCGATGAATACCACTTCACCTTTGCTTTACGCAAATTATGAGCGTATGTACGTAGCATCGAGTCTCGCAATTTAAATCTTATTGAAAATATTTCATCAATAACTGAGGGTGTAACAGCCTTCTTATTAAGAGATTCTAAAGAATGCAATCTGTTAAGTAGCTCTTTCCTCTCCCTCTCCTTCTCGCGCTTTATACTAGACGCTTGCTGTATAAGTGTTCCCCTGATAACAGCTTTATGGGCTAACCATAAAATTTCATCATTAACCTCTCCATTATCATTATATTGAAAGTATTCCACCATCTCCGCGGTTACCTTTGATACAACCTTCTCATTCAACAACATACCCTCATTTAGTCGCCATCTAAATATGGGGGAGTATTGATAAGACATTGATATTTTAAGATAGATTGGAGCATGGTCTGACCATGTTATCAGTCCTAATTTTGTTTCCAAGGTCTTAGCGAGAATTTTTTCATCTACCATAAAATAATCTATCCGACTATAGGTAAGATGTCGGTGGGAGAAAAAAGTATAATCTCTTTCTGATGCGTGACTATATCTCCAGTAGTCATGATAATGAAATTCATGCATTAATGATTTCATCTCCCACCGAAACCGCCTTCCTCCTTTTGACTTATCCAGTTCATTAGACATAGGGCAATTAAAGTCCCCACACAAAATTTTCCCCCCCTGTTCTACTCCCTGAATTTTCTGCAGTATGCATCTAATAAATTTACCTTGACCCCTATTCGGGGCATATATTGTAGCTAAAGTGTATATAGCTCCACCTTTTCATGGCTAAATTGGAAAATGATTTTTTTAGCCTCCTGCCCCATTAAACCCTTGGCTTACTTCCATTTCATTGATGACATCTTAATAATCTGGACTGAGACTGAACCTGAACTTTTAAAATTCCATGATAATTTCAACAAATTTCATCCCACCATAAACCTGACATTGGACCACTCAAAAACAGAAATCAACTTCCTGGATACCACCATAAAAATTCTAAATGGTTCATTCTAGACATCGGTGTATCGGAAACCGATTGACCGTCCCACATACCTCAGATGGGACAGTTTCCACCCGAAACACATTAAAAGTCTAGTCTACAGTCAGGCCCTCAGATATAACGGTATTTGCCCCAATCCAGTGGAAACGGATGAACACTTAAACCATCTAAAACAGACTTTTTAAACCAAGGCTACCACCCCACCTCCATTGAGGATCAGATCATTAAAGCCACAAGGATCCCTAGAAGTCAAGCACTCCAATACAGAGAAAAAGAAGAGAACCATCATATTCCTCTGGTGGTGACCTACAACCCACAGCTTGAGGTACTAAGGAAAACTTTCAAGAAACTTCACCATATCCTACACAAGGATGACCAACTAAAAATAACATTTAAAGACCCTCCCTTGCTGTGCTACATGCAGCCTCCCAATTTAAGAAACATCATGGTCCGAAGTTTGATGCCTTTGGATACACCAAGAGGAAGTTATCCATGCAATTCACGGTTTTGAAGATTAGGATGGGGTCAGCACCACCTTGCAGCGTCTCCCATACAGCCTGGGGAGATTTCACCGCCGCCTGCAAGCTTTCAGCCCTTGGCTATGGAGGATGATGAGGAGGGTCCTCCCTGCTGCACCGCTCTGCACGCTCTGGTGCTCACTCCCAACAGTCTGATACGTCACATCCAGTTTTGTGTTATAGGAGAAGAAAAAGAAGTCGCACTCAGAGCTTCTATAAACAGCGGTTCTTTATTGTGCTTCAGTGCACACAGCAGGTGGTGGCATGCGGGTGGGAGGACGGGGGCACGACGTTTCGCGCCGTATAAGGCGCTTCAGCAGGCTAGTCCTCTTATCCATGCAATGTGAAGCACTGCAAGACATGTGCTCATATAGAGACCAGAGACAGGATTCAGATTCTCAAATCACAGCTTGATTATAAGATTCCTGGGATATTCACATGCTCCTCTTCCAATGTTATGTATTTAATTGTGTGCACTATATGTCCTGTGGGGACCTTTTATGTTGGTGAGACTGGACATCAGCTAAGAGTAAGGATGAAGTCTCATTGTCACACAATTATACAGAAAAAATCCATTTTCCAGTAGCCAAACATTTTTCTAGTCAAGGACATAACATTGAAAATATGAAAGTTTTAATTTTGAGAGGCACTTTCAAATCACAAAAACATGAAGGGTCTGTGAATCCAAATTCATTAGAACATTCAATTGTATCCAGAATGGGTTAAACCTAAATCATGGATTTATGGCTCATTATAACATCTGAAGAATGTTGTTCAAAAACACTAAAGTCTTAAGACACCAGGCTTTCATATAAATTGGTGTCATAAAAACTTTGACATCACTAAGCATGGCTGATTAACACCTTAGTGACGGCGCATTGCATATATACATCGTCAAAACAGGGTCCTTATTCTGTTAGGACGTGAAAATAAGTCATAACAGAAAGGGCCCTGGTTTGACGCCCCTGGAGCTAAAATCTCCGGGGTTTCAGCTACCGGGGGTAGCTGAGACCCTAGAGATTAGGAATTGGCTGGTGTTTTACCGGCACCAGTAATGTGAAGACCGGTAAACACCGTTTACCGATCATCACATTGCACAAAGTGAAAGTCCCGGTAAAAATGCTTTCACTTTGATCCGACATGAAAACACATGTCGGAACAAAGTAAAAGCATTAACCCCCTAGCCCACCAAGACCCCCAGTACTGGGGATCATCACCCCCACCCCCCCTCCCCCTAACCATCTATAAATGGCGGCGGCCGGCGCCAAACCTGCCGCCTCCGCTGCATCTTTATGCGATCTGTCAGATCACATAGAGATGCCGCCATTCCTGGGGGACCACTGGTCCCCTCAGTGGCCCCCCAATGTCATCCCCCTCACCCCTGGTCTCCCCCTCCTCCCTGAGTGGCTCCCCAGCTCCCCCTCTCCCTCTCCGGTATTCAACCCCCTTCTTCCCCAGGTCTACCCCTCGACCCCCCCGCCCCACCCTCCAATCTGCAGCCCCCCCGGTTTGCTCCGTTCACCCCGGCCCCCTTCCCTGCTCCTCTCATACTTACCTGTCCTGCAGCGTCGCCGGCCGTCTTCTCTCTGCCTCTGTCCCGGCGCCGCTGCTCTGCGTGCGCCGGAACAGAGGCAGAGTTAACCCCTCAACGACCACACAGAAGTCTTCTGCAGTTAACCCTCTGTGTGGTCACAAGGGGTTAACTGCAGATCATCATCCCTGTGTTGTCACAGGGGGTTACTGGATCTGCAGTTAACCCTTTGTGACCACACAGGGATGATGACCTGCAGTTAACCCCTTGTGTGGCCACAAGGGGTTAACTGCAGGTCATCATCCCTGTGTGGTCACAAGGGGTTACTGGATCTGCAGTCAACCGCTTGTGACCACACAGGGATGATGACATGCAGTTAACCCCTTGTGTGGTCACAAGGGGTTAACTGCAGGTCAGCATCCCTGTGTGGTCACAAGGGGTTACTGGATCTGCAGTTAACCCCTTGTGACCACACAGGGATGATGACCTGCAGTTAACCCCTTGTGAACACACAAGGGGTTACTGCAGGTCATCATCCTTGTGTGGTCACAAAGGGTTACCGGATCTGCAGTTAACCCCTTGTGACCACACAGGGATAATGACCTGCAGTTAACCCCTTGTGACCACACAAGGGGTTAACTGCAGGTCATCATCCCTGTGTGGTCACAAGGGGTTACCGGATCTGCAGTTAACCCCTTGTGACCACACAGGGATGATGACCTGCAGTTAACCCCTTGTGACCACACAAGGGATAAACTGCAAGTCATCATCCCTGTGTGGTCACAAAGGGTTAACTGCAGATCCGGTAACCCCTTGTGACCACACAGGGATGATGATCTGCAGTTAACCCCTTGTGACCACACAGGGGGTTAACTTCAGATCATCATCTGAATGAGAATCGTCGCGGGACCTCCCACTGGACTACGCCAGACCTTCCCAATGGACTACATCGGACCTCCCACTGGACTACGTTGTACCATCCCACTGGACTACGTCGGACGTCACTGTAATAAAGATGCGGTCTAAATATGTGTTTGTGTTTTTTTTCCAATAAAAATATTTTTCTCTGTGCTGTGTTTGCTTTACAACCTACTAGAGATTCCTAATGGTCCGGTCTAATATTGGCCAGACGTTATGAATCTTGGGCTTAGTGCCAGCTGCCAAAAAGCTGGCATTAACCCCTTATTACCCAGTCTGCAACCGCTACACGGCAGCTGGAAGAGCTGGATACAGCGCCAGAAAATGGCGCTTCTATGAATGCGCCATTTTCTGGGGCGGCTGCGGGCTGCAATTCGCAGCGGAGGGGGGGCCCAGAAAGCTTAAGCCTCCCTATGCTGAGGATTCCAGCCCCCAGCTGCCTAGTTGTACCTGGCTGGCCCAAAAAATATGGCGAAGCCCACGCCATTTTTTTAAAAAATTATTTAATGAAATATTTCATGAAACTAGGTAGAAGGGGTTGGTGGCAGCCCGTAGCTGCCTGCTGTACCTGGCTGGACCAAAAATATGGCGAAGCCCCACGTCATTTTTTTTAAAAATTTAATAAAGAAATACTAAAAAAAAATGCAGGGGAGGAGACGACCAGGACACGGTGTGTCCGCATCTTGTGCACATGCTCTAAAAGTGAGAAATTGTGTGAAAAAAAGAAAATGTTCAATATGACATTAGCAAATTCTGTGATGTAGCTGTAGGTTCCAAATGCTCACTATACCCCTAGATATAATCTTTGAGGTGTCTAGTTTCCAAAATGGGGTCACTTGTGTGGGAGCTCCAATGTTTAGGCACATAGGGGCTCCCCATATGCGACATGGTGTCCGCTAACTATTGGAGCTAATTTTCCATTCAAATTGTTAGCGGACACCATGTCGCATATGGAGAGCCCCTGTGTGCCTAAACATTGGAGCTCCCCAACAAGTGACCCCATTTTGGAAACTAGACCCCCCAAGGAACATATCTAGATGGAAAAGGAAAAAGAGAAAGTCCCAAAAAGCGATGCAACCTCCAAAATTTATTTAATGAAAAAGGTTCACACCAAGAAAAAACACACATATAGTAAAACCATTTAAAAAGCTACATACAGCATGTTACAGATCATATGATCCCCTGACGAAGCTGCCAGGCGCAGGCAGCGATACGCGTGGGGAGCGCCTTCCCTCACACCCTTATGCATTCCAGGAACTGGTAAACAGGTTACTTGAATATGTAACCCTCTCCTCATTCATGTACTTGCATCTGGTCTCACAAGAATTACCCCTGAATTGGTTTACCTCACTTTTGTATGGGTTAAACTGTTTTGATTGTTAGTTAACCCATTATCATCGTGCTGTTATACCCTTATGTCAAATTGAATGGTTATTTTCCTTACTTTTGGATATGACTCTTTTCATCTGGGGCATTTGATTGCATATATTATGATTGTGTGGTATATAGATTATATCAAATTGATTGGTTATTTACCTCACTGTTGGATATGACTTTTTTCATCTGGGGCATTTGACTGCATATATTATGACTATGTGGTATATATCCTTAATCAATATGAACAAGGGGTTATAAGGAGCCGGTCTCTGTGCAATACATGCTTTATTGTATATACTATTTGAACTATACAATCTCTCTGTTACCAGTCCTGGCAAAGGGTGTTGAAGGTTTCTATGAAAAACTCTTTTCATATGATCTGTAACATGCTGTATGTAGCTTTTTAAATGGTTTTACTATATGTGTGTTTTTTCTTGGTGTGAACCTTTTTCATTAAATAAATTTTGGAGGTTGCATCGCTTTTTGGGACTTTCTCTTTTTCCTTTTCTATAATTTACCCCTTATTGTCCCAGCGATCCCCAATTCTTTATAAACTTAGATTGGTGGTGCCCTCCCTCTTCACTCTCGAACATATCTAGATGCATAGTGAGAACTTTCAACCCCCAAGTGCTTCACAAATAAGTCTGTAAAAAGGAAAAAAGAAGATTTTTGTGAAAAAAAGTACTTTTTCATTTTTACGGATCAGTTTGTGAAGCACCTGGGGGTTCCAAGTGCTCACTATGCATCTAAATACGTTCCTTGGAGTGTCTAGTTTCCAAAATGGGGTCACTTGTGGGGGAGCTCCAATATTTAGGCACATAGGGGCTCTCCATACGTGACATGGTGTCCACTAACAATTGGAATTGTAAGTGGATACCATGTCGTGTATGGCGAGCCCCTGTGTGCCTAAACATTGGAGCTACCCCACAAGTGACCCCATTTTGGAAACTAGACACCCCAAGGAACCTATTTAGATGCATAGTGAGCACTTTGAAACCCCAGAAACTTCACAAATTGATCCGTAATAATGAAAAAGTACTTTTTTTTTTCACAAAAACCTTTTTTTCTTTTTTACGGACTAATTTGTGAAACACCTGGGAGTTGAAAGTGCTCACTATGCATCGGGATATGTTCCTTGGGGGATCTAGTTTCCAAAATGGGGTCACTTGTGGGGGAACTCCAATCTTTAGGCACACAGGGGCTCTCTATATGCGACATGGTGTCTACTAACAATTTGAATGGAAAATTAGCTCCAATAGTTAGCGGACACCATGTCGCGTATGGAGAGCCCCTGTGTGCCTGAACATTGGAGCTCCCCCACAAGTGACCCCATTTTGGAAACTAGACACCCCAAGGAATTTATTTAGATGCATAGTGAGCACTTTGAACCCTCAGATACTTCACAAATTGATCCATAAAAATGAAAAAGTACTTTCTTTTCCACAAAAATTTTCTTTTTTCATTTTTACAGATTCATTTGTGAAGCACCTGGGGGTTCAAAGTGCTCACCACCCAACTAGATAAGTTCCTTGGGGGGGTCTAGTTTTCAAAATGGGGTCACTTGTGGGGAAGCTCCAATGTTTAGGCACATAGGGGCTCTCCATACGCAACATGGTGTCCGCTAGCAATTGGAGCTAATTTTCCATTCAAATTGTTAGCGGACACCATGTCGCATACGGAGAGCCCCTGTGTGCCTAAACATTGGAGTCTCCCACAAGTGACCCCATTTTGGAAACTAGACCCCCCAAGGAACTTACCTAGATGCATAGAGAGCACTTTGAACCCCCAGGTGCTTCACAAATTGATTCGTAAAAATGAAAAAGTACTTTCTTTTCCACAAAAACTTTCTTTTTTCATTTTTACGGATTCATTTGTGAAGCACCTGGGGGTTCAAAGTGCTCACCACCAATCTAGATAAGTTCCTTGGGGTTCTAGTTTCCAAAATGGGGTCACTTGTATGGGAGCTCCAATGTTTAGGCACACAGGGGCTCTCCATACGTGACATGGTGTCCGCTAACAATTGGAGCTAATTTTCCATTCAAATTGTCAGCGGACACCATGTCGCGTATGGAGAGCCCCTGTGTGCCTAAACATTAGAGCTCCCCCACAAGTGACCCCATTTTGGAAACTAGACCCCCCAAGGAACTTATCTAGATGCATAGTGAGCACTTTGATCCCTTAAGTGCTTCACAAATTGATCTGTAAAAATGAAAAAGTACTTTTTTTTCGCAAAAATTTTGTTTTGTCCTCAATTTTTTCATTTTCACATGGGCAACAGGATAACACTTGTTGCTAAAATGTGTTGGCCAATTTCTCCTGAGTACACCAATACCTCATATGTAGTCATAAACCACTGTTTGGGAGCACCGCAGGGCTCGAAAGAGAAGGAGCGCCATTTGACTTTTTGAATGGTAAATTAGCTCCAAAAGTCAAATTGCGCTCCTTCCCTTCTGAGCCCTTCCGTGCGTCCAAATAGTGGTTTATGACCACATATGAGGTATCGGTGTACTCAGGAGAAATTGCCCAACAAATATTAGGATGCATTTTATCCTGTTGCCCATGTGAAAATGAAAAAATTGAGGCTAAAAGAACATTTTTGTTGAAAAAATTAAAATGTACATTTTTTGTTTCCACTGTGCTTTAGTTGCTGTGAAGCACCTGAAGGGTTAATCATTTTCTTGAATGTAGTTTTCAGTAGCTTGAGGGGTGCAGTTTTGGGTGTTTTCTGTCATGCACACCCCTCAAACGGACTTCAAATGTGATGTGGTCGCTAAAAAAATGGTTTTGTAAATTTTGCTGGAAAAATGAAAAATTGCTGATGAACTTTGATCCCTTATAACTTCCTAACCAAAAATTATTTTTTTTCCAAAATTGTGCTGATGTAAAGTAGACATGTGGGAAATGTTATTTATTAACTATTTTGTGTCACATAATGCTCCGGTTCAACAGAATAAAAATGACAAATTTGAAAATTGTCAAATTTTCAAAATTTTTGCCAGTTTTTTATATTGTCACAAATAAACACAAAAATTATCGACCTAAATTTACCACTAACATGAAGCCCAATATGTCACAAAAAATCAATCTCAGAATCGTTTGGATCCGTTGAAGTGTTCCAGAGATATTACCTCATAAACCGAGAGTGGTCAGAATTACAAAAAACGGTCTGGTCATTAAGGTGGAAATTGGCTCCGTCACTAAGGGGTTAAAGATCTTCTCCAGGCTCTGTTTTGTTTATTTAGTTAAATGTCCATTCATTCTAGTTGTGCATGTATATATTTTGAGTTTATTTCAATATTTTGTCATACCATGCCTGATGAAGGGACCTACAGTTGTGGGCAAAAGTATTGACACCTCTGCAATTCTGTCAGATAATACTCAGTTTCTTCCTGAAAATGATTGCAATCACAAATTCTTTGGTATTATTATCTTCATTTAATTTGTCGTCAATGAAAATACACAAAAAGAATTGTCCTAAATCCAAATTGGATATAATTCCACACCAGACATAAAAAAGGGGGTGGACAAAAGTATTGGCACTGTTAGAAAAATCATGTGATGCTTCTCTAATTTGTGTAATTATCAGCACCTGTAACTTACCTGTGTATGAGAGAAGGGAACTGACAACAAGCAACGTTACTAAGGACAAAAACCAGGCACCACCCTCAATCCCTTCTCAACCCTTGACCTTATACAAGCATCATGGGTTTCTGTGCCTTCCCGACTTTTGATGTTGCACAACGTCATGGCAGTTACCGCGACCTCAACACCGGGGCTTGAGGTCGGGGCAGCGGGGGAGGGTTGGATTCCCCATCCCTTCCCTACAATCGGTGTGATTGACTGTTCAAAGATTTAACTGCCAATCACAGTGATCCTCTGTCTCCAGCTATGGAAGGGGATGTCATAGTCCCTACCATAGGCTGGGTCACTGGAGGGGGCAGGTATCACCCCCTCCATGCTAATGGGGATTGTTCTGATGATCACTTTCCATCATCTGAAGCATGGTAGCCATGCAGGGCACATGTGCCCAGCTGCCGCCTGCTTGGGCCCGCTGCTTCTCTGCAGCCGATCTCCCTGCATGGAGATCCGACTGCAGAGAAGAATCTGACAGTGGGGACAGTGATCCGTTACAGTTGTGGCCAAAAAGTTGACAACCCCTGCAATTCTGTCAGATAATACTCTGTTTCTTCCTGAAAATGATTGCAATCACAAATTCTTTGGTATTATTATCTTCATTTAATTTGTCTTCAATGAAAAAACACAAAAATAATTGTCCTAAAGCCAAATTGGATATAATTCTACACCAAACATAAAAAAGGGGGTGGACAAAAGTATTGGCACTGTTAGAAAAATCATGTGATGCTTCTCTAATTTGTGTAATTAACAGCACCTGTAACTTACCTGTGGCACCTAACAGGTGTTGGCAATAACTAAATCACACTTGCAGCCAGTTGACATGGATTAAAGTTGACTCAACCTCTGTCCTGTGTCCTTGTGTGTACCACATTGAGCATGGAGAAAAGAAAGAAGACCAAAGAACTGTCTGAGGACTTGAGAAACCAAATTGTGAGTAAGCATGAGCAATCTCAAGGCTGCAAGTCCATCTCCAAAGACCTGAATGTTCCTGTGTCTACCGTGCGCAGTGTCATCAAGAAGTTTAAAGCCCATGGCACTGTGGCTAACCTTCCTATATGTGGACAGAAAAGAAAAATTGACGAGAGATTTCAACGCAAGATTGTGCGGATGGTGGATAAAGAACCTTGACTAACATCCAAACAAGTTCAAGCTGCCCTGCAGTCCGAGGGTACAACAATGTCAACCCGTACGACCCGTCGGCGTCTGAATGAAAAGGGACTGTATGGTAGGATACCCAGGAAGACCCCACTACTTACCCTGAGACTAGGGATGGGCGAATTACTCGCTACTATTCGGGACTCGCCCGAATAGTAGCTGACTTGGGGGACTCACTATTCGCCGAGTTTCCTTAGGAATTACTCGGGGGTAGCGAGTCCCTGTACTTTTGCAGTGTATCTATACAGATACACTACAAAAGTACCCTAAAAGTTAATCTAAGGGGTTAAAAACAATAAACATTAATACTCACCTCCTGTACTCCTGTACCTTATGTACCGGGACCGGTACCGAAGACCTCTGGCTGTTACAGGACCTCCGAGACCACCGGGAGAAGATGGGGAAAAGGACCTTGCAGTTCAGCCAATCAGGATGCGGCTAGCGGTCACATGGGTTGTGACGCGGCTGCACTGCGGCCACATGACAAACCCATGTGACCGCTAGCCGCATCCTGATTGGCTGAACTGCAAGGTCCTTTTCCCCATCTTCTCCCGGTGGTCTCGGAGGTCCTGTAACAGCCAGAGGTCTTCGGTACCGGTCCCGGTACATAAGGTACAGGAGTACAGGAGGTGAGTATTAATGTTTATTGTTTTTAACCCCTTAGATTAACTTTTAGGGTACTTTTGTAGTGTATCTGTATAGATACACTGCAAAAGTACAGGTTACTACTCTTACTCGCTGGACTCGCAACGAGTACCGAGTCTCGGACCCGGACTCGTTAGAGTCCAGCGAGTCCGAGTATTTCAGGATTCGCCCATCCCTACCTGAGGCATAAAAAAGCCAGGCTGGAGTTTGCCAAAACTTACCAAGAGAAAGCCTAAAACGTTTTGGAAGAATGTTCTCTGGTCAGATGAGACAAAAATAGAGCTTTTTGGGCAAATGCATCAACATAGAGTTTACAGGAGAAAAAAAGAGGCATTCAAAGAAAAGAACACGGTCCCTACAGTCAAACATGGCGGAGGTTCCCTGATGTTTTGGGGTTGCTTTGCTGCCTCTGGCACTGGACTGCTTGACCATGTGCATGGCATTATGAAGTCTGAAGACTACCAACAAATTTTGCAGCATAATGTAGGGCCCAGTGTGAGATAGCTGGGTCTCCCTCAGAGGGCATGGGTCTTCCAGCAGGACAATGACCCAAAACACACTTCAAAAAGCACTAGAAAATGGTTTGAGAGAAAGCACTGGAGACTTCTAAGGTGGCCAGCAATGAGTCTAGACCTGAATCCCATAGAACACCTGTGGAGAGATCTAAAAATGGCAGTTTGGAGAAGGCACCCTTCAAATATCAGGGACCTGGAGCAGTTGGCCAAAGAAGAATGGTCTAAAATACCAGCAGAGGATTGTAAGAAACTCATTGATGGTTACCGGAAGTGGTTGATCGCAGTTATTTTGGCTAAAGGTTGTGCAACCAAGTATTAGGCTGAGGGTGCCAATACTTTTGTCTGTAGAAAAAAGAATGTGCAAATAGGGTCTTATCACGATTAACACTTTCGCTTTGCGATGTGGAATTCCTCACCTTTGTCAGTTGTGATCACCCACAACTGGTAGAAAAGCGTTAGGGCAGCTGCTGCAGGGACCGCACTCCCACAGGGAACCGTGGTTGTGATGCAAAATATCTTTGGACAAAGTGCCTTAACGTCCGCGCTGCTGCTGTAGGGTCAATGGAACCGAGACACAGGAATGTCTGGATCAGCTCAAGCCTTTATTTTTTCCAACGCGTTTCGGAGCCTCCTACCGAGCTCCTTCCTCAGGGAGCTCCTGAGGAAGGCGCTTGGTAGGAGGCTCCGAAACACGTTGGAAAATAAAGGCTTGAGCTGATCCAGACATTCCTGTGTCTCGGTTCCATTGACCCTACAGCAGCAGCGCGGACGTTAAGGCACTGATTTTTTGCAATACTTTTGTCTGGCCCATTTTTGGAGTTTTGTGCGAAATCATCAATGTTTTGCTTTTTGCTTCATTCTCTTTTGTGTTTTTTCATTTAAGACAAATTAAATGAAGATTATAATGCCAAAGAATTTGTGATTGCAATCTTTTTCAGGAAGAAACTGAGTATTATCTGACAGAATTATCTGACAGTTGTGGCCAGAATACTTTTCGCCACAACTGTACATGTAGGTTTGGTTTTGATGTGCTCTGTGGTTATGTTGCAGATGGAGGAAAATCATGATTTTGTCCGGGCCTTGTTTGTGATGTATGAGGACCATGAATGCCTTTATTATTATTATTATTATTATTATTATTATTAAAAATAATCAGGTGAAGGATGTGGCCTATGGCCACCTTGTTGCCCTCGCCCAAGGATACCACCCAGGTGACAGGTGGGATAAGGCCAAGGTGAAAGTAAAGATCAAGCACCTGCACACCATTTTCAAAAAGGAGCACAATCGGGTCCAGAGGTCCCAGCATTCTGGAATGGGAAGTGAGGCGGTACATGTGCCACAACTGTGGTATATTGACCTCCTCACTTTCACTCTGGATCAAGAGGCTCCTCGGAGATTAAGGTGCACCAGGGAGTTTGCCGACAACAACACGGCCACATCCGAAGCCACCGCTCTACCACAGGAGGTAAATCTACAGAATCTTGCTGTGTAGGTTAATCCCTTGGTGGTAGTAGTCATGTGTTGTTTTGTGAGGTTGCTTCAGGCACAATCCTTTGTGTATTTTGGTGATGGATCACATACTTGGCTCCTCTGTTTGTTTGTTGTTGCTTGTAGGCACACATCACTTACCATCTCCTCCCCTCTGGTAAGTAGAGTGGACACTTTTCACTGTTTAATATTGCTGTTCTCATATGTTGAATGTATGTGTGGATCAACTACAATGACGTGGACCTGCTGCTGGTGGTGTTAATCTGCAATGGATAATATACTTTTGTTTGGACATGATAAGTGTTTAGTCATTTTTTATTGTTTGTTTACAGGAGCTGCCAGAGCTGCAGGCTACACAAGAGGGGTCACCTGCTCATGATCCTCCAACAACATTTGAGGGGGAGGTTGTGCCTGGTCCCAGTTCTGCGGGGCAGCACCCTGATCCCAGCTCCGGAATCACGACGACGGGCACCAATTACTGAGCTGGGAACGTGGGCGAAGAGGGTGCTGCTTTACATGGAAAATCAGCCAAATACTGGGATTGGGCACCTAGTTGATGAGCGGGTGTCCAAGACGACACCAGTGCAGCACAAGTTTGCTGAGCGGCTCATCATTCGGGTCCTGGAGGCGGGCGAGGTCGAGGCACTGACCGCACTGGCCCATCTTGTCATCCCCAGTGGCCAGCCGTCAGTGTCACATGGTCCAAGGCCGCCATTGCCTGGGCCCAGACAAAATCATGATTTGTCCAGGGGCCCTAGACAACTTCACCCCCAAGTTAGGCTAGTGGTTGGGGATTTGGGGATTTGGGTCTCAACCCACGTCTTACACAGTAGATGATTACCCACATGAGGAGAGACGCTACCAATAATGTTGGTTTTGTTTTGTACATACCTTTTTAATATCAATTATACACATGGTATGTGTGTTCGCATTTCTGTTTAAGATAAATACATTTTTTGTTGGAGCAGAATCTCTTTTTTGAAGTTTATGTCTCGTATGTGTAGATATGTATTGTGATGTAGTATCTCTCTCTCACGTGTATAGCCCACATAACCAAGATCACATGGTAACGTAGATATTTGGACATATGCTACATCCCTTGGTCCCCTAGGTGTCAGATTGCATTTGTTCAAAAGGTCGACCACCTACATGGCTGTACAATTGTGTACACGTCACCCACAAAATGGTTGTGCTGTTTGCCATACAATGCTGATGAGTAGTGTTTTACCCATTGTTGTTTTTTTTGGATGAGGCTTAAATTGGGTCAGTAATGTAGTATATTGCTATGAACATTGATGATGTACATTCATGCAGCCCATCCATATATTCAAATTAATGTTTACACCTTCCATGCTAATGTGACCCCTCACACATTTGTTTGTGGCAGAAAGATGTTGCCTTAGCAAAGAAGTGTGAACTCCAAACTCCATCACCTCTGTGTATATACTCATGAAGCCAAAGACAGTAGTGGGATTGGCACAATATTTTTATTGGCTAAATCCCTTTGTTTCGTGGATTTTCTTTGTGGCCTTCTTTTTAGGTTGCCCAAGGGTAATCAACACCAATTTTTATTTTGGTTTGTGTTTTGGTTTTTGGATCTGCTTTTTTTTTTTTTTTCTTTATTCAATACCAAATATTTGGGTTGGTGACCGATGACTCACACCCATTTTTACCAAATTTAAAATATTTAACAGAGTTAAAAATCAAAAAACAAATCATGGCAACATGCCACACAGTAAACAAACAAGGGGGATGGGAAAAGAGGAAAAAAACAAACAAACATTAGGCCTCAGGCACAACCACAGGATGATCCCCAGCCTGCCCACCAGTGAGACGCTGGATGATGGCCCACATTCGGTTCACAGTGTTTGGTCGCCCTCTTTTTTGCCCCTCTCTGTCTGGGTCACCAGGTTGAGGTTCCCTCCCCATTACTTCTCCTATTTTACACTGTTTCTACTTCTCACTTCTGTTCTCTCTCCAACTACTGTTCTTCTGACACTCCAACTCTGCTTGTCCATTTCCCGCTCTTTCCCCACTCACTATATAACCTAGGTTCTCCTCCCACCGGGACCGGTTACCCTGGTAACGGGCAACTGATTGGTCCCCTATCACTAGGTGTATGTGTGTGTTGATGGACAAAGCATACCGCACTTTCAGTTAGGGGTGCAGTGCCCTTTTGTAGCGCTCTGACTAGCGGATCGCTACATTTACACAGTTGATCCACACAGCAAGGATTGACAGAGGTTATCCACACAGCAACAATTATAAGACAAAATCCCTTTCAGAGCCTCTTTCCACAGTTGACCTGCGCAGACAAGATTGGCAGAGTTCACCCACATAGCAACTATTTTAATGAAAAAAAAACCCTTAGTCTAGGGTCACATTTGGGAGGGTGCATCCTTTGCAAGGATGCATTAAAGGAAGCAGTTTTTTCCATTGCCATTCTTATTGCATTTTTTATCTTTTTAGCGCTAGCGTTAACACATGCGTTTCCCATAGAATCCCATGTTAAAAAAAGCATTGTTTTTGCAAACGCCCCTTATAGTGTTTTTTGTTGCTTTTGCAAAAACGCCATCAAAAGTGTTGCATTTTGATCATGCGTTTTTTGCATGGGAGCCTATGGAAGCGTTAACGCTAGCATTTTTCACAATTTCAACGTGAGAAAAACACTAGATTTTAACGCTTCCATACTTCTAATGTGACCTTCACCTTACAGAGTCTGTCAAAACAGTTGACCCACACATTCAAAAATGGCAGAGTTCCTCCACAGAGCAACAATTTTAATAAAATGTTTATCCTGGCCAATGATTGGGAATGAACCCAAGTAAATGGGCCATTATAGCACAACCATAAAGGGTCTTAAAAAACTATGTAGCGCTAGTTCACTGTTTTATTTTTTCTTATTTTATTATATCAATCTAAGTGCACATTTGTGGTTATTATTGTGGTTTAATTTTTTTTTTACTAATTTATTGTTGTTAAATCTTAGTAAATACATAAGCTCCAGTAGAACATGATCCCAATTCTAATAATTCTCTAGTACTCTGGAGCACTGCCATGGTACAGTTAGAAGTATAGTAGACATTGACATCTTTACTAGCAGATGATTGATTTTGTTGGTCACATCAAACATTTCCCAGTGGATAACATTATTTATTTCATCCGAGAAACAAATATTCTCTTTTTCTCTTTCTCTAAAACTGAAAACACTTTCTGACTCCTCCTAAATACTTAAAACTTAAAACTCAAACTAAGTCTGAAGAAGTAATTTGCCATTTTCAAGACTTGAAAAGTAACATGGAATCCTTTCCTGTAAAGTGTTACACTTTTCTTTTTAGTAACACATTTCTGTTCAAACGTCTTACTGGGAGATATAAAATACCTTCCATTACAATAATTACACATATACAGAAATGGAAGTCTGCCAGTGCTATTATACATGTAAAGATCTGTTCTAAAGAGCTAGAAATGTTGTTTTTTCAGTAATGGATATTATAGAGTTGGCATAATGTCTTAAAAATTGCATACTTGAGTATTATATTGAATGCTCACTGTACACCCGTTAGTATCCCCATAGACTCCACTTCAGTTACCACATTTCAATATCTATCTATAATATCTATCTGTCTGTCTCTGTCTGTCTGTGTCTGTCTGTGGCTGTGTGTCTGTGTCTGTCTGTCTCTGTTTGTCTGTCTATTTATCTATCTCTATAAAAATATATATATAGATAGACGTTTATATATTTATAAAAATTGCCAAATGTTTGTTGTATTATTGCTATTTATGCGATATTAAAAAACTTAACAAATAACATGGCAATTACTACCCCCAATTACAATGCCTATTTTCAAACATTCATGCCCCAAACAGTTTATTAATGTTCAACGCATTTCAAACATATACACGCTGCATTCAGTGCTGCATTCAGTTTGCAAAGCACCAGGGGAGTGACATGCCCTCTTTAAGGTTAGAGGTAAGATATCAGGGATGTAGGTGACTGTTGCTGTAGTTTTATGTACAGGTGCATCTTAATGAATTAGAATGTCATGAAAAATTTAATTTTTTATCAGTAATTCAAAACAAAAAGTGAAACATATATAGATTCATGACCAACAGAATGATCTATTTCAAGTGTTGTATCTGTAAATGTTGATGATTATGACTTACAGTCAATGATAACCCAAAGGTCATTATCTCGGTAAATTAAAGTAGGGAGGATGAAGGGTTAAAAACTGCACTGCTGTATTCCACGAGACATCAAAGGGTGAATATAATATTGACTTATTAGTCAACGTGTTTCAGGGCTCCCTGAAACGTCCTGAAACATAGCAATATGATATGGATTTAAACTGAGGGAGGGGCCAGGAAGACCTGAAACACTAAGTGACTAATAAATTAATATTATATTCACCCTTTGATGTCTCATGGAATACGTAAGTTTTTAACCCTTTATCCTCCCTACTCTGTATGCAGCACCTTGGGGACTGCAGCAGTCGAGATAGGCTTTTATAGTGGTTGTGACTCTCACAACCACACAAGGTGAGCCTCTGATATCTATTTACAGTAGGTAATATTTTATCTCTCAGACCCTTCATCCTCCCTACTTTAATTTTCTAAGATAATGACTTTTGGGTTTTCATTGGCTGTGAGGCTGGCTTCACACTGCGGTCAGGTCAGGTCAGATCAGGTCAGGTTTTGTGTTTCAAAACCAGGAGAGGAACTTGCAGAGAAAAAGTACAATTGAAAGATTGACACCTGTTCTAGGTTTTGGAGTCACTCCTGGTTTTGGCACACAAAACCTGACCTGATCTGACCTGACCTGGCCGCAGTGTGAAGCCAGCCTCAGTCATAATCATCAACATTTACAGAAATAAACACTTGAAATAGATCATTGTGTTTGTAATGACTCTATATAATATATTCGTTTCACCTTTTGTATTGAATTACAGGAAAAAATTACTTTTTGATGATATTATAATTCATTGAGAAGCACCTGTATTTAAAACACTGGTCTTTTTCTTTAGTTGTGGCATATAAGCCATCCATATGTAAAACAGACTTACAGACTTGCATGTCCCAGTTTAATTAATAAAAACAGATCAGGATAGGACATGCACTGAGTTTAACAAAACACATGGATCCATTTAAAACTTTATGGAATAATAAAATTATATTTGTCTGTCTCCTGTCTGTTTTTAAAACTAGCTACAAAAATGAGAAATGCAGTTATATGAATCTTTCCTTAATATCACAATTTGCCAACAATGTTGCTCAGTTTTAATGTCCCTTAGAGTTCCATCATTCTTTTATAACTTGAAAGGTTGGTTCTAGTATTGTGCCTTGTGCTATCAGTTCTCTAGTTAAAAGAGTTTTACAGATTGTGTTAAATTAGAAAATAAGGCAACGCGCCACTTTTTTAAATCTACATGAGTTCAATAACTTCTCAAATGACTATAGACCCCTCGTTGTCTAAACAGTTAAATGTAGCTCATGAATTTATCATTTACAATGGATGAATCACTGTCTTTTATCCACTGTCCTCACAGCCTCTCCTCATAAATGCACAGCCCTACTCTTCCAAGGCCATCTTTTTCACCATGACAGATCAACTCTCCTCCCTTCTGATCACACCTCACCACTAGTGTCCTGGACCCACTCCCATTCCACCTCATTCCCAACCTCACCACAGTTTTCATCCCAACCCTAACCCCTCTCTTAAACATATCACTAACTATTGGTGTCTTCCCCTCATCCATCAAACATGCCTTGATCACACCCATCCTCAAAAAGCCCTTCCTCGACTCGTCCTCTGTTTCTAGCTATAGCCTCAAATCACATCTCCCCTTTGCCTGTAAAGTACTGGAACAGCACGTCCATCTTGAACTGACCTTCCACCTCTCCTCCTGCTCCCTCTTTGATTGCTTACAATCTGGCTTCCAATAGCATCAATCTGCCGAAACTGCCCTAACTAAATCTACCAATGACCTACTAACTGCCAAGAGCAAGCGACACTACTCTGTCCTCCTCCGAGACCTATCCTCTGTCTTTGACACTGTAGACCATTCCCTTCTGTTACAGATCCTTGAATCTCTTGGTTTCACAGACTTGGCCCTTTCCTGGATCTATTCATATCTAACAGACCAGACATTCAGTGTGTCTCTCTCTCCCACACTCACTCCTCACCCTATCCCCTATCTGTCAGTGTCCCCAAAGGCTCAGTACTTGGACCTCTACTTTTCTCCATCTACACCCTTAGCTTGGGACAGCTCATAGAGTCCCAAGGCTTTCAGTACCATCTCTACGCTGATGACACACAGATCTATCTCTCTGAACCTGACATCCCTCCTTACTAACCAAAATTCCACAATGTCTGTACGCTATTTCATCCTTCATTTCTGCTTGGTTTCTAAAACTGAACATGGACAAAACAGAATTTATAATTTTTCCCCCAACTCACTCTATCCCTCCACCAAACCCATCCATCAAAGTCCATGGCTGCTCACTCGCCCCAGTGTCGCATGGTTGGTGCCTTGGAGTGATACTTGACTCTGCCCTCTCCTTTAAGCCACATATCCAAGTCCTTGCCACCTCCTCCTGCCGACTCCAACTCAGAAATATTTCCCAGATCTGTACATTCCTTGACAAAGATATTGCAAAAACACTTATTTTTGCCCTCATCATCTCCCGCCTCGATTATTGTAATTAGAGATGAGCGATTGTTAAAGGAGGTCTGATTGTTACCGTTATCGTACGTGGCAATAATTATCCTGTGCAAAATCTATAACTATTTTGCCATTGCACAATTATCAACATAAAGTCTTTCTGTTACTTTCTATACCGTCTATGAGAAGACTCATGACACTTTGTTATAATAAAGTATAACAAGTTTATTCCTCAACACAATTAAGCTAAATCACAAATATAACACAGTTACAATATAATAGTAACAATTAAACCCACAGTTTCCTAACTATACAACCCACCCACATTAACTAAGCATAATAAAACCCACCTAACTAATAAACTAAATTTGCATTTCACTCACAATAAAAACCTCAGAATAAACTCTTCTTACACTTGTCCTGACACTCAAAAATCTACAGTGACATGATGAATTTACAAAGGAACCAAAAATTCTAGTATATATACACACAAGTACACAAAACGAAATGTAAACGACTGTATACAAACACAAAGAAATAGTACAGGCCTGCTGAAATCCAAGGCCCTACAGACAGCTTACTATTCTTATCTATTTGTCATATGTTCATTCAGAACCTTTTGCAAATGGTGAGACACACAAGCCTGAGACAACAGAGGTTTATGGCTATTCTGTCTATTTGCATTCCTATTCTCCGTTACAATACTTGTAGACTTACATTTCCGGGCAATATGTCCAAAAATATCACATTTAAAACATTTAAGAGAACCATATTCCCTGTCTACTTTAGTCCCTGACCATTTGCAGAACCTGGCAATATGACCTAAGCCATTACAAGCATAGCATCTAACACATGCCATGCTTGATTTAGGTTCTCTAAAAGTACCAGTTATAAATTGTTTATTTAACAGTGATACACTTTTAACAATTTTTCTTTCCATTACTTTAACATGTACATGTTTCCCTTTACAACTATTGAGGGGATCAAAATTGGACTTATTTGTTCCCTCACCTAATACACCTCTTCCCCCTATTTGCCCTGGACAGGGCAAGTTCGGGATAGAATCTGGTCTGGATTTCCGAGATAAAGAGAAGGCCGACCGCATGTTTGAAAAATCATTGATAATATTCTGCATACTAGTTATTAATTTAGAACTAGTTGCAAGATCCACATTTAATTGTCTAATTGTGGCATCACTTTTTTCTGCCTTATCCTTGAATACTCTGATCTCTGCAGCATACTGAGCCAGTTGAGTATCAACTTGTACACAATGATTTTTTTGCTCTAGTAACTGAGATTCAAGCATGCCAATCTGCCTCTCTCCATCAATCTTACTTTGCTCATCTTGATTCATTTGTGCCTGTAAGGCGCAAACTGTCTGCAAATTAATGTTACAACAGTTACAGTGAAAATTTGGGGTTTCCTTACGCAATATTACCTCATACACGTAAACTAGTTTAGCCAGCATGTGGAGCCTCTTGTTAGTTTTATTTAATACTGACCGTTTGTCAATACATTTACTATCATGAGCATATGCTTGCTCCAAAAGAGCAGACCATAGAAATTCTGGTGTTTTGGGGCTAGTAGGAGGTACTGGATTAAATGTGCTGTTTTTAGCTAATCGTGTAAGGGTGGATAAATCCATACTCACCACTCCTTGTGGAGTCATCTTGGAGTTGTCTTCCTTGTCCCTTCTTTGCTGCATGGAAAAAATATCCTTTCTTCCCGACCAGCTGGACTTTCCTGGAGACCAACGACTGTGACTACTGTGTATGGAAACACCACTTACAAAGCAAACAGAAAATGTTAAAAATCTGCCTTGGTTACAAAAGACTGGGGTCTCTGTATTAAATTTTGTTCCATATAAACCTCTGGCTGCAAAGCTGTGTCACCTGTATGAACTACCAGCGCACTGAACGCACAGAACAACACAACACTACACCGTGTATCAATGTTATCTGTCCACGCTCCCCCTGGCCTGGTCAGTTTACAGGCTGACCACAGATTTCAACAGAGCAAAAAACAAAATCTAATAACAGTGGGGCTAGCTCGCCATTGTTAAAGGGGGTCTGGTTATTACCGTTTCGTACGTGGCAATAATTATCCTGTGCAAAATCTATAACTATTTTGCCATTGCACAATTATCAACATAAAGTCTTTCTGTTACTTTCTATACTGTCTATGAGAAGACTCATGACACTTTGTTATAATAAAGTATAACAAGTTTATTCCTCAACACAATTAAGCTAAATCACAATATAACACAGTTACAATATAATAGTAACAATTAAACCCACAGTTTCCTAACTATACAACCCACCCACATTAACTAAGCATAATAAAACCCACCTAACTAATAAACTATCCCTATATATGGATAGACTTATGGAAGGAAATGGTAAGATACTTAGCCATGTGTTTCTGGTCCTTCCTCATGCTGATCGAACGTCCAAGAGAGCGAGAGTGTGTCCTAGGCACATTGGTAAAAACCATAGGAAAAAGGGGCATGTCCAACAATTCCATTCTGATTGGCTGAAAGCTATGATGTAATAGGGGCTTGTATATGACCAGGTGTTGAGAACCCATAGTCTAACCACCCACTGACCAGTGCTACTCCTCCCATCCTGGCCAGAGATGGCCACAACTGGGAAAACTGGTTTTAGTTTCTCTTCTTTGTAGCTCCCCCCATTCCCAGCATGTGTTGGACTATTGATATACAGACATACTGTATATTGTATATCTATAAAGATACATAGGTACATATCTATATATAGTAATTATTAATCATGCCAACAGTTCCCCCCCAACAGCGATGTTCGATCGATGTTTGCCAATTTAAATTTCGACCTGTTTTGGGCTATGTTTGAGTCATTCAATGAATGAGAACAATTTGCTAAAATTTCGGTAATTCAATGTTATTTTCGATAACTTCGTTGACCAAAAGCGTTACTGACTTTCCACAGTAATGCTTTTGTTCAACGTTATTATGAGTTTCAGTGTCTAGGAATAGAGGGCAGGGGAGGTGGGGATTGGCTGGGGAGAGGTCTGTGGTCAAATAATGCAGATCTCCATTTCTTTTCCTTCCCTCACTTACTGTGGATGGTCCGGTCTGTCAGCCTATCAGCACGCATAGAGCAAAGTGCACTTTTTGCACACAGGAGCCTGTGTCATTGGCTGGGTAAGTCACATGTCGTTGCCATATAAGAACCGTCTATGGAAACGGGGTGCAACAACTTACTTGATAAAGTATTATGGTAGGTGCAGCACCAAAGTGGTGGAACTAGAATAATTAAGGAGAGAAAGAGCCACTGTAATGAGGGTGCACACTAATTGCAATGAGAAACTGACTTTTTAGTACATAAATGAATCAGCAATTTTTTGGACAACCAAACATAAAAGCAATTAAAACAAGATTACAGAGTAACACAACACATTGAGCCCACACACTCCTGTGACCAAAGGGTACAGGAAGGACCTATAGTGTGGAGGCAGGAATGTTCAGATGTGGCAATATAGAAAGATTGTATATATAACAACAGAGTAACCCCCTGAGGCTTCAGTCCCGTAGGGTATCTAGCAGAGTAGATCCCCTCTGGTTAGTTGAAATCAACATTGGAGTATGCTCAAGTTGGATCAGACGGTATGTAAGTACTGAATAATCATAAAAAAAGAGATATATACATATAAAATCCTTTGTTAAATGTTAAACCATTAATTGTGTCAGACCAATACCGGGTAGTCCAGATGAAAGTCGGGGAATAGATCAATATCACTTATGAGGGTTACCTCTATGTAATAGCTACAGCGCCAAACCCCTCTTAGGTGTAAACTGGGTATGGCCTCAGTCAAGGTGTTTGAGCCGTGAGACCCCCTAAGGGATTCTGAATGGACAAGGGGGGGAAGAAATTTTTCTTGTAGAAGCCTGAATAATACTGTACCAGGGATTATACCTTATAAGATGGATAGTGGTAAATAGTATTAGTCACAATATAATTTATTAATTGCAATATTAAACCATATATTACCCAGGTATTTTCACATATGATATATAACAGTGTCAGACAAGATACCCAGCCATATATTCAATCCCCTAGGATATCTTATACAGAGTCACATAAGCAGTTGAACCTAGTAAAGTTCAGAATATGATGGGGTAACCAATATAATAAGTACTAACAGCAAAATGGTGAATATGGGGTTAAACCAGAGAAATTATTGGTCATACTGCTTAGATGGTGTAATCCATCCCCTAAGGTGTCATGTATGGGGTCATATCAGCAGTTTGACAAATTTAGATTAACATGTAATGAGGTGACCAATACCATGAGTGCTGCCAGCCCAATAATCAACATGGGGTTATAACAGAATGTTGGGCATGCTGCTTTGGAATTAGAGGGGTTCGTGTAATAAGGGTTCAAGGTAGCCACATTTCATATCTGCCAGGTCCTGCCAAGGTGTGGGGATCTCCACTTGGCGTGTTGGGATCAGGAGGCGGCCCAACATGTGTCGCCAGGAAAGCTTCGTCCGGGCTGTTGTGTTACTCTGTAAGATTGTTTTAATTGTTTTTATGTTTGGTTGTCCAAAAAATTGCTGCTTCACTTATGCAATAAAAATTCTGTTTCTCACTGCAATTAGTTTGCACCCTCATTGCAGTGGCTCCTTCTCTCCTTAATTAATCTTGCCATATAAGAACCAAAAAAGAAGGAAAAGGGGAGCGCATTAAGGCGGTAAAACGAGGGATACCAGCACAATAACTATGGTGGTCCACTCACCTGATGAGGTTGTGATGTGTCACAACCAACATAAAGAGCCTGGCCGCTGCAGATCCTGTAGAAAAAACAGCGTTGTAAAGAAGAAAAAGATCGGGATTCATCCGCGCTCGACCACAAAGAGATCCAGGATAGGAAAGACACACTTTATTCACACACGGAACACACAAATTGCCTAACTGACTATTTGTAATGTGGGTAGATTGTTGTCACTTTTCCTGGTGTTTGTTATCTATTCTGAGTAGTTTGGCAGCTTTGGACACTTTTGAAGGTGTTTTCTATGTGTTTGCTGTAGCCTGCCATTGATTCCAATGGGGTTCGACGGTGTTAGATGAACATTCGACGAACAATTCGTCGTACACACCTCAATTCGGCAAATCAAATCGAATTCGAACACTTAGGTGGTAGCTCATCACTAATTGTAATCTCCTGCCTCCCCTTTTGCACCCTTCCACCACTCCAGTCAATCATAAACTCTATCCACCTGTCTCCCCGCTATTCCCCAGTTTCTCCTCTCTGTCAAGCCCTTTACGGGCTCTCCATTTCTTAGAGGCCCCGATTCAAAACCCTGACTATGACATACAAAGCCATCCACAATCTGTCTCCTCCGTACATCTGTGACATGGTTTTCCGATACCTACCCTCACGCAACCTTCGATCCTCTCAAAACCTCCTCTTCTACTCCCCTCTTATTTCTTTATCCCACAACCCCATACAAGATTTCTCCCGTGCATCCGCAATACTCTGGAACTCTCTGCCCTAACACATCATACTCTCACCCACCATGGAAACCTTCCAAAGTAATGTGAAGACCCACCTTTTCTGACAAACCTACAACCTACAGTGAACCTCAGTCCACTAAACCACCGCACGACCAGCCATACCCTCTCCTATTGTATCCTCATCCATCCCTTGTAGTCTGTGATCCCTCACGGGCAGGATCCTCTCTCCTTGTGTACCTTGTGTGCCTTATATTGTTCATGTATCTGTAATTGTCTATGTATGCCCTTTCCACATGTAAAGCGCCATGGAATAAATGGTGTTATAATAATAAATTATAATAATGAATCATGTGACCCTGTATGTATCATTTCACATTTGTCACTCATTTAGTGTCACAGTAACATGACCGGACACTCCCAAAAATGATGTGTTAATAAACAGGACACTCCTACTTTAATTAAGGAGAGTCACTCTGGCTGCGGGACTTTGGAAATTCAAATTAGATGACTTCAGCTCATTTTTCCAAAAATGTTTATTTGCAGTGAATAAATCTGTGTAAATCTCAATACTGAAAAGCCTAAAATTTTTCAAGATATGAGCCATTGCTCTGTGTCTTGTGGGCTTCATAATGTGAGCACAAATCTGAGTTACGATCCAGGAATGACAGAGGTGCTGCATATCTGGATATGATACAGGACAAGGGGCATTCAAATAGCCGTGGCTCATTATCTTTGCAGCCTAATTGATAAAGAAGTTTATGATACTACATGTCGGTTCTGGAAGCAAGTGCGGGCTGCAGCAGCGGATGCATGATCCTGTGTGCTCGCTCGTTAAAAAAATTAATATTCACTGCACCTAATAAGCGGGCACATAGGATCATACAGCTGCTGCTGAATTTGGGATGATCATGTGTGCTGGCTTATTAAGATAAGTAATATTCACTGCATGTAATGAGTGGGCACATAGGATCACACAGCTGCTGCTGTATCTGGGGTGGTCTTGTGTGCTGGCTCATTAAGAGAATTAATATTCACTGTACTTAATGAGCAGGTACACAGGATCACACAGCCGTTGCTGAAGCAGCCATGGGTGATTGTTTGTGCCCACTCATTAAGAGAATGAATACATTACTGTATTGTATTCCCTCTGACGACATGTGGAGTTGCTTACCCACTAATAAACTCTCAGTTTGAGAAGAGGACACAGTGCTGTGAGGGAGAGGAAGCCGGGCAAGTATGATCGTTTATTTTTCAAATGTGAGATATGATGGGGACCATATATACCAGAATGAGGGACATATACCAGGGCGGGGGCCACATAGCAGGATGGGTGACATATATACCAAGGTGAAGGATCATATATACTAAGATGGGGATCAAGTACCCGGATGGTGGCCATACATACCAGAGTGGGGGCCACATACCAGGATGGGGGCCATACATACTATGGTGAGGAATTATAGATACCAGGATTGGGGCGATGTATCAGGACGGGGGCCATATACCAGGATGAGGGCCATATACCAGGAAGGGGGGCCATATACCAGGATGGGGGGCCATATACCAGGATGGTGGATCATATAAACTATGATGGGGGACCGTATATACCAGGATGGTGGCCATGAACCAGGATGGGGGCTATATAAAAGGTTGGAAGATCATAAAAACAGTGCCAGAATGGGGTCATATATCAAGATGTGGGGCAGTAAGTACGGGCTGGAATGGATTAATAGCATTTCAATTCATTTTAATGGAGAAATTTAATTTGACGTAAGAGTAAATTGAATAACGAGCTCAGTCACAGAACAAATTAAACTTGTAAGTCAAGGTATTACTGTACTTGGAAATGTGGGGGAGGGGAAGAAGATAGTAATAGGTTACACTATATAGAAAAGAGAGACAAAGCCGATTATAATAGCTGTTTTGTCACAAAGCTACATGCAAATTCTTATGCCATCAAAGTAAATGAAAATTCTGAAGTTTTGTGCACATATTGATTTTTTCCTCTTGCAGATATAGTGCAGAAATAAATCTGCAGCATGTTAATTCTGCACCAAATCTGCATCTCCTGGCAGAAAAACGCACCATAAACACAACACTTTTTCTAATGTCTTCTTAGTGCAGTTTTGCAACAAAACTGCATACAAATCCTTATGCCAGCAAAGTAAATGAGAATTCTGACATTTTGTGCACAAGTTGCTTTTCTCTTGCAGATTTGGTTCAGAAATAAATCTGCAGCTTTCACACTGCTTCCAGGTTTGCTCATTAAGTCTCATAAATATTCACTGCTTTCCCCACCCAACATGTCTTCCAGCAACTGTGATTGGTTGCCTTACACACAACTGGTGTAAAAATAAATATATAACTTTAAAAAATGGCATGGTGTCACCTGTATTTGATATCCAGCACAAGTAAAGCTGATGGCTGCAGCCCCCAGGTATGAGCATTATCGTGGATGGGTATCAAAATATGTAGGACCCCATGACATATTTTTAAATTATTTCAATAAATAATTAATTAAAAAAACAACAACGTGTGTTCCCCCTCAATTTTGATACCCAGCCAACATAAAGCACATGGCTGGGGGTTGGAATTCTCTGCCTGGGGAGGCCCATGGTGATTGGGCCCTCCCCAGGCCAAAAATAGCAGCTGTCAGATGCCCAGAATTAGTGCATTCATTAGATGCACCAAATCCTAGCAGTTTACCCAGCTCATCCCAATTGCCCTAATGTAGTGGCAATTGGGGTAATATAAAGGATTAATGACAAGCACTAAAAAAATTCTTAATTTAAAATAAAACACATACACACCATCTTGAAATTCTTTATTAACCCCCCAAATACTCTTGCTGGTCCGCAGTAATCCTCACAAGGTCCGATCAGAAAACTCAGTTGAACCCGTTGCTGGATTAACTGATTCTGGGACATGGCACCACAGCAGTCTGACATTCTGACAGTTAAGTGACTGGGTGTCACACTCTGGGGCTCCTCTGCTGCTCTCAGTGAATTCAGTTGAGCACACTGGATTTCGGGTTATATAGCAGTACAGCAGTCCGGCAATCCCGCAGTAGTTCAACAATCTGTAGGTGTCCACAGTTTGAACTCGGCAGAACTTGCTGCCGGATTGCTGGACTGTTGTACCGGCATTTTTCACAATCTGACAGCAGGTTCAACTGAGTTCACTAAGGGCAGTGTGGGAGGTATAAACTCAGTGACGTCACCACTTCCACAGCTGAGGGCTCCCCGTGGCTGTCAATGTGTCCCAGAAGCTGCAGTGAATGGTCACATTTTCCATCACAGCAATTTCTGGATGTAGTAGATCCGGGATTGTCGTCGGACCTCATGTGGATTACTTCGAACTTGCAGGGATGTTTTGGGAGTTAATTAAACGGTAAAAGAGGGTGTGTTTTTTATTTCAAAATAAAGGATGTTTCTTTGTGTTTTGCATTTATTTCTTTTGAATTACAGGTTAGTAATGGTGAGGTATCAGAGATCCCTACCGATTACTAACCTAGAGCTTGATGGTATCTGTGAATTTTGACAAACCAAAGCTGTCATTAACCCCTTATATTACTCCGATTGCCACCACATTGGGGCAATCACGATGAGTTGGGTAAAGTGCAAAGATTTCTTGTATCTAATGGCTGCGCCAATTCTGGGCATCTTTGGGCTATTAATAGCCTGGAGAGGGTCCAATGACTATGGACCTTATGCAAGCTGAGAAAACTAGCCCACAGGTGTGTGCTTTATCTTAGCTGGGTATCAAAATTGGGGGTCCCCATACCTTTTTTTAAATTACTTATATAAATATTTTTTAAATCCCCACGTGGGGTCTCCTTTTTTTTGATACCCAGCCTAGATACTGCATGCACCTGGGGGTACATCCTCCAGTTTTTGGCTTTATCTGCACTGCATCTAAAAATATGGGGGACTAAATGTAATTTTTCCAATGATTTATTTATTTTGACATTAGTGCAAGAGCAACCAATCCCAGACGCCAGCACTGAGGGTGGGTGAGCGAAGGAGAGGAATGTTCTTAAGGATTAATGAGCAGAACCAGAAGCAACAACAGTGGTATGGAAACCCGGTCAGTAAATATGATTTAACTACTTCATTCCCTATTTTGAACTGGTAAAGCTTGCTGATTGGCTGTGCTACAGCATTTTAACAAGCTTTATCCAGGTGGCTGAACCTGAACAGTAACACAGACATCCCTGAGGCTTCTAGCTTGGGATCCATTCATGGACACTAGGTATCTGGTACAGACCTTGAACTTTATAGATCAGGATCACTCATCGCTGCAGATGATTGATTATATTTCATTGGTTACAGGTTAAACATAAGGTTTTTGTTTTCACCATTTTTACAGACTGCCTTTGATTTTTCAGAATATTAAAGGAATTGTCCATTACAACCCTTTCTCAATCAGCATGTCAGCCCCAGGGTAAAATAAAAATGCTTATACTCAACCATGGTGTCGTCGCCATTAAAGCAGTGTTGGCACTCATTTTCCCAAAGCTCATGTGACAATGATATGTCATGCATGCTCCATGCCAAATCAGCACTGGCTTCAGTCTGCCTGCCTTCAGATTAATGAAACATCAAGAATATGTTAGAGCCGCCGCTGGCTTCTTGTGTGTTAATGATACATTGCAAGGCAGGGAGAGTCTTGGCAAACATGCTGATTGACAAAGGATTGTCCAAGTAGTGGACAACCCCTTTAAGATTCAAATAGCACAGAAGGAGACTAATTTTGTTATAATTTTTTCATTGGATAAATAAAAAAGGAAGTATATTTAGCCGTTTTATCATCAAGTAAAGGTACTGTACATAACATCTTCTGTTTAGGGTAATTGTATCCTACATAGTCTTATGGTAATGAAGGGGACATATATTACTGTTTTTTCTTATGTATTTTAAATTCAACCTTATGGGGAAACAGTAACCCTGTTTTTTTCCAAAATAGGCACACAGATTATTAAACGTGGCCTGCTGATGGGTAAATTGGAGCTCCATTTTGCTCGACAAAGGTGAGGGGTTGAAAAATTTATATTACAAAATAAAACAAACAAAACCGCTAATTATTAGTAATGTTGCTAGAAATCTATTTCATCCCTTAACGACCCATGAGAAGCTTTGTATGTCATTGATTATCTCCCTGCCTTTGATGTGGGTTCACTCACCGTATGCTGTAGTTAAAAAAAATTATTAAAAAAACAATTGCAAAACCTATTTTTTTTGCTATTTCGTCAAACTTGGATTTTCTTTCCTGTTTACCATGACATCTTATGATAAAATGGATGGTTTCATTCAAAAGTACATCTCATTCTGCAAAAAACAAGAGCTCACGCAGCTATATTGATGAAAAAAAAAAGTTATGGCTCTTGGAGTAATGGGAGGAAAAACAAAAGTGTAAAAACAAAAAAATACCCAATCTTTAAAGTATAAATGTCACTGAAAAAAAATATACTACACTGGTTGTTAACCCTAGAATGCGCAACCATAGAAATCTACACTTTTACATACTTGGGGCCTTTTAGGCCTGTGTGCAAATAACATGGAGTAACTCAAATAGAAATACTTTTCAAAGTTTTTTGAGATGTGAATATTTCAAAACATTATAATTATGTGCATAAAACAAAAAAAGTAATTACACCGGCTTAAAACGTCCAAAATATGCATTCTATATAATTCTTTATATAGAAATAAAAAAAGCAATACAGCACTCAAGGTCTAGTCTGAACTGATGCAAGCTGCAATACTGAACAATACACAAATTCTCAAATGCATAGGTGTTTTTACTTCTATCTATATGTATGTATACACACATGATTGACAGTGACTATGTGCTGCTGTGAACTTTTTTCTGTGTAATTCTTTATATATGTACTGTGTTTCCCTGAATATAAGACAGTGTCTTATATTAATTTTACCCCCAAAAGTCCCACCCTGTCTTATATTTGGGGTATGACTTATATAAAAAAAAAAAATGACAAAAATGAAAAGTCCTAGCCCCATACAGTATGCCACTGCAGCCCTCAGCACAGTACCATTAAAACCGCAATTCCGAAATACACACCATTGTGGGATAACCCAGATTTTCCCCAGGGGAGAGACAATGCCCAATTCCGAAAATGGAGAGAACAGGGAATTAATACGCTCCAAGATCTGATAAAGTTCTCAGACAGGAGGTGGATGACGGTCGGGGAGGTGATGGAGACTTGGCATCTGGACTCATCTCATGTCTTGCAGTATGCTCAGATAAAACATCATGTGTTGGCGAGGCTGCGAGACGTTGGGGGAGAGTGCCAACCCTCGGTGTTGGATGATTTTTTATCTCAACAGACACCCCCTGCCACCATATCCTCTCTCTACCTGGCGCTGAGGCGTTAGCTGCTTCCTTCAGGACCCACATGTCTATTTAAGGGATGGGAAAGGAGACTGTCGGAAGAAGGGGTAGGAGAGGTAATACTAGAAGGATGGAATGCTTTACGTAAACATGTGCTGAATGAGAGATGGAGAGACACCCATTATAGATTAATTCATAGAGCAATCTTAGGGTTTAATATCCCAACTACTTCTACTACAACAGACAGACGGATGACGTGTCCAAAGTGTGGGGTAAACAGACCCGATATGTTTCATGGGATTTGGGACTGCACACAGATACAAGCAAAATGGACGGACGTCAAGGGGTGGATTAGGGAAATCTTGGGTGTGGACTTGCCGATGGACAAAATGTTATGGGTGTTTCACAACTTCTCAGACTATCCAGTGACTAGGGGGGGACGAGCCTTTCTACATATAGCCATACTTTCATACAAAAGACTTATACTACACCATTGGCTGGAGGCTTCCTTGCCGAGCTTGCCTAACCTAATTTTAGACCTAAAACGTACTTTGGGGGCTAGAGAAATTGGTGGCAGAAACAGACAAGGAAAATAAGGTGAAGAAACTTTTCTCTGTATGGAGAGAGTTTATCCTACACACTCTATCCAGATCAGAAATTGATCAACTGGTGAGACACTCAATGGTACTGTTTGGAGGATTTGGGGGGCACCCTGGGAGGTTTAAAGATTAATGGTTAGCACTGCATTTTCACGTATGACGGAAAAGAGTCACTAGCAGATTTATTATATAGTATTGTTTGGGTATCGGGAGGGGGGGGGAAGTTGGGGGAGGAGGGGCCTCTCTGTTTTTCTGTCTTTCTTTGCTATGCAATATATTTGTACTTAATTGAGCTATTGTATAACGCTGTATGAGTTCATGATTTTGTTGATGTTGCCATGATTATTGTATGGAAATTGAGAGGATTAATACTGAAATCTAATAAAAACAATTTTCAAAAAAAAAAAAACGCAATTCCGCCGCACAGCCGACTTGCGGCACACTTGCGGCATACTTGCGGCAGGTCCCCATACAATGTACGGTACTGTATGGGACACTTGCGGCAAGGTGCGGAAGAAGCGAGGTGCGTAACGGACGTAGGGGAGAGGGGACCGCAGTTACAGCACAGCAGTAAAGATCAGGTACATTCCTTAACGTTCTCATAGGGGTTCTGGACCATATACTTATGGATGAAGGACTGGGGAGGTGATTCATGCTGATGGTGCAGTTTTGTTTATACCATATTGTAGATAAGATACCTCAGTGAGAGTGAGGCTATTGGTGGTGTAACATCTTCATTAGTCAGCAGCACCCATATATATATAGGTTTTAAAAGGCCAAAAAACCCTGCCACTAGTGGAGATAGAATTAATGGTAGTATTGGTCACACTGTGGCTATAAGAATGAATTGTTAAGTATATATAGATTGTTATGTACTATGTAATATATATTGCTGTTGTTGTTAACTTATGGATCCCTTAAGAGGAAATGCTCTGGATATATGATTTTAATATTTTTATATATGAAATTATGGAATATAAATAAAATTTTGAAATTTATTTGTATTTGGATATAATTGTGTGATCATTCCTATAGAAAAAGGGTATTTTTCTGTTGAAGCAATTGTCATTGTGGAGTGACTATATTTACTAGGGATTTTATTTTTAGTTTTTTTTTTCTGTGGTATTTTTGTATTATCTGCTGTGGATATTTTTGAAAGGATTTTTATACTGACTGCAATCTATCTAGCTAGAGTGGCCTCATTTGCAAGATTCTGTTTTCTGCCTGAGTGTGTCTTTTCCTTTCTTACTGACAGGCAATATTTGTAGGGATCTATCTATCCTTTGGGGGTTCTGCTCTAAGGCAAGATAGAATTCCTGTTTCTATCTTTAGGGGTAGCTAGTTCTCCGGCTGTGTTGAGGTGTATAGGGTATGGTTAGTCACATCCCATGGCTACTTCTAGTTGCGGTGTTAGGTCAGGAACTGCAGTCAGTATAGGTACCACTTACTCTTGTGAAACATATTCATGCGGCTCCAAGGTCACCACATCATAACATAGACGTCTCTTGTCCTTCCTGTTGGCATGGAATTCTGGATGAGTTTCTCTATAAACAATATAGTTATTGAGGGCTGACACATCAAGGATATTATAAAAAATGACTACAGGCCAACGTTTTGTCTGCCTCTTGCATGAATACTCTCCAATCATTTCATCCATCTTGTCCACACCTCCTTTTGTTTTATTATAATGCAGTATGATTTCAGGTTTCTGTTTCCGGTCATCGGTGTTAATACTTCCAACATGAAGCATTGTACTCAGTAATATCACAGATTTTTCTTTCCTTGCTTTATAAGATACCATTATTGCTTGATTGCAGAAGCCAAAGACACTCTCATAAAGTGGTCGCTTGGGATTGTGCTTCATGATTGGAGGAATTTCGCGGCAGTTTGGCCTCATAAAACCAACAAGTGTGAGTTTTTTCTGAAGCAAAAATTTGCCCAGTTCCAAATTGGTAAAGTAGTTGTCCATTGTTATATTTTTTCCAGAATTGAAAATTGGCACTGCAAGTGTTTTTACTATGTCAGAACATAGGTCTTTCTGGACTGGAGCATCAGCTTCTTTGCCACAGTAAATCAGACCATTCATCCCATAATAGCTTGTAGAATCACAATCCAGAAAATCTTTATGTCATACTTGACAGGTTTACTGGGCATATACTGAATGAATTTGCAATGTCCCCTAAAGGCAAGAATTTGCTCATCCACTTTCACATTGTCATTAGAATGGTAAAGCTTTGTACAGTTTTTGATTAAAAGATTCCAGATGTAGCTAATAGGGGCTAATTTATCTGTTTCCAACCTCACAGGACGAATTGTCTTATCATCAAAACAAAGGCTTCTCTGAATATTCTCAAATCTATTGACTGACAATGTAGCTTTGTAGTGTGGATCTGAAAAAGGGTTCAGAAATAATTCTCTGATTGGAACATCGTACGATTTTGTACACCCTGCCAGAAGAGTTAGGGCAATATAACCATATAGTTCCTGTTTTGTTATATTTTTCCATGTTTTTTTTCATCCTGAAGCGATATGTTTTCCTTCTAAGTTAATATACACAACTACCTCATCTGCAATACCATCTGAAAAAAAGTTACAGAAAATATCTCTTTTGGACAAGAATTGGGGAATTCCTACAGCGCCTTCAGCAACTCTCATAATATTATGTGATGGGGTTGCGTCCAAGAACCTCAGCAGTACTGTTCCAAAATACATTAGTTTTGGATGCTCTATTTGTACGTTCTGCTGGCTCCACTACTTCTTCATCATCTGAAGAATCACTGGACGATGAAGTAGAGACATTAGCAGGTGGAATGTACTCTTCATCGGACAAAGAAAGTTCACTGTCTTCATCACTATCAAAAATGATTGCCTCAATTTCTTGGCCAGTCAAACCCCTGGATGTAGACTGTGCCACTGTAACCTTAGATATCAGTAAACTAAAATGAAAAAAAAAATGATTACAATCAGGGTTGTGTACTCTTTGTTAGTGTGTGTGCTGAAGGTAAAGTGCAGCCCCCCTCCTCTTACCTTAGGCAGGTCACCACTTTCTTTTAGGTGCAGTAGAAGCCTCTGGATTTTTGTAGCTCAGAAAGTTTCTTTCTCCAGAAACAAGAAAGCTGACTCCTTCCTCCAAAGTCTCTTCAGCAAGTAGCACACAATGAACAGGATGTTGTCTGTCCTCTTGTTCCTGTGTGTTCATGACCTGTGATGATGTCAGACACACATGACTTTGTGAGGGAGCCTCCCTCCCAAGATCACATGACCATGTAGTCAGGCAGAATCCACACTCTTCCTTGCAACAGTAGAGTCATAAAGACTGAGTAATAAAGACAAAGTCTTCCCCAGCAACAGTACAGACAAAAAGACTGAGGATCACATGTAAACCAAGTACAGGCCCAAGGCCCCAGGTATGTAAATATGGGGTAGTCCCAAAAAAGAGTTGTTTTACCGAAATGCCTATAACATCAAAATATATGAACAACTGGAAATTACTAACAACTATATACCTGAGGAATACCTAGAGTTTCAAAATTCTAACTAAAGTAATCTTGCAGAAAATAGAAAACAAGTATCCTAGCAGGCCTGTGAGGCCCCAGGTATGTGTTCTAGGGTTAATAATAGCTGAGATAATACTTTTTTGTGCTTTGTGACTTATTTTCTCGCATTTTTATGCTCTCTTTTAAAAATTGCATTCTATGGCTGTGTGGGCGTGGCCAGCATCTGATATGGAGCAGTGCAATGTGAAAGCAGAGAAGGGGTTAACAGATCGTGACTGAGCTGTTTGGAGCCAGATGACAGATCAGAAGCTTGTGCCAAAGAAAGGGGAGTTTGCACTGATCCTGACATTCTGACATTGCTTAGCATCTGTACTGTAGCCTGCAGTAATCTGGTATATTGTTCTCTCATCGCAGCAGTCAGCAGTGTGGATGCCATGAAAGCCCTGCCCCCTTTACCCTTATATGGTTACATGCCTGATATTAAGTGTTAGAAGCTTGAAGACAGGTCTGACTGAGAATGAACATATGTCTGCTTCAGACACAGTCAAGTGGGGACACCTTGTGGAAGGTTTCTGAATGTCTTTAAACCAGAATTCTCCTATAAAGTTTATTTGAAAGTTTATTAATATCACTTGCTCTACATTATTATTAGATAAAAATTTAAATGGCGGTTACGCTTTAAGTGTCTATAATGGCAACATTTCTGAAAATGTTGATACCTTTAGATTTTGAAATAATTTTAACCTTATACACCATGCTTCAATTCCAGTTGCTGATTCTTTATAACTTTACTAAACATTTGAGTTAACCTTCAGCAGTGATTTATAACACAGAGCCATGTTCTTTGTTATTGTGAAAATTTAACATTGGTGTCTGAACTTTTAGAAATGCAGGCTACGAATTGACATCATTAAGTACATGCTCCCCATTATTGGCCTTGCCCTTGCATATACACAGCTTTTATAAATAGCTAATGCTGGCAATACACAACAACCAAAAATACTGCCTACAGTAATAATTATGTTATGTATGGTCAGGGAACCTATAGTCAATATAGGTAATTTGTACACATTTTAAATTGTCCATTTGACATATATCAATTATTCCTATCCATTATTATTTAGAACTCTACTATAACCGATGGTCACACATAGCTGAATGACTTTACCATGCACATAATATATCTCTGCCTTTCTGCAACATATTATATTCAACCCAAATGATGTGCATAAATCCCAGTATAAGCAATTTGTGGTGTTTTCTGTGGGTTATTTGCTGTAGCTGACAGTTTATGCCTTTTAATCAGTAATGAATGAGCTTGTGTTGTCTGACAATAGCATAATGCTGACTATGCAGCCTCATAATGGAGATTCATTTGCTTACTTTCCACAATACCAGGAAAGATATATTATAGTTACAGCCTAATGTATACATTGAATAAACAAAGATGAGCAACCCTGTATTACACAATCAAGCATTCTACTATTTTATAAATGTCAGGGGTTTACAGTAGGGTAAAAAATGCATTAGTTTGAACCATTATAAATCACTAAACTTGAATTAAAAAAAAGGAAATTAAAAATATCTTTTAAAAAATAAAAAACAAAATATGTTGGAAATAAAATATAAAAGTCATGATAGTAACACTTGTATGGAAAGCCCCAAAAATACTGACATAGAATTTTTAATTGAGCTGACGCAATACAGCCCTAGACTCCCCAAAAAATGCAGAACTTTAATTACGGTATATCACCATACCCAAATAACACACCCTTACTGTCCCTCAACTGTAACAATGCTAAAATAATCTCAAGAAGGAGAAGAAGAAGCAAGAAACTGGATTACTTTTCTCCTTTGTTTACAAGAGAACCCATCTAAAGTTGTTGTATACTAGAAACAATACAATTTTTTTTATTAATGGCTTAATTTTGTTTTCTATAAAATTATTTTTCCCAAAATAGCTCCTTTAATATACAAATTATGTCTTCAGGGAGGGAGTAGATGAACTCTAGTGCCACTTATTGAAAGTAAGAATCCTACAAGTCATAATTGACTCTTTAATGAGACTTTCAATATGACTTAAGGTACCGTTACACGCTTCAATGTCATTAAGATATCACCAACGATCTTACGGGAGCGCGGTCGTTAGGACATCGTTTTGACATGATTGGTGAGATGTCACACATCTAGATATTGTGGACGACGCACCAACGATGTAGTGAGCAGCTATCATTCGCACAACCCAGTGAACGATACTTTTTCACTGTTGTGAATTGGGGAAGTCGTTAACGACATCGTTACCGCGGCGTCACACACAATGATGCAGCAGGTTGACTGATCCAGGATCGTCTGATTTGAGAACATGTTTTCAAATCTGCGATCAACGATCCAACGATTTATCGTAGTCGTATCTTGGTGTAACACGCAACGACGTCCTAACGTTTTCGTTTAAACAACTCCAAACCCGTCATGTTTGAGCGATATCGTTCACGATCTTGTACTTTGTAACGGGGCTTTTATGATTTGTGCCAGATCAGAGCCCCAAACTGCAGATGCTACATTTCTGGCTGATTCTCCTCATCAGTGCAGTGTGTGGGATCTGATCTGGATGTATGAGAGATTAAGATGAGGTCACAGGAATAGCTTTTCTCCTTGTGTAGAGTGACACACCAATCCAGCTTGTCAATATTAAGGAGACTTATAGCGAATTCATCTGCTTCCTCCATGAAGGGACAATTTACATATTTCCCAGAGGAGCATTGTGGCTATAAGTCTGCTCACTGCAGAGATGCCGGATTAGTGTGTCACTCTCCTCAAGGATTCTTTAAATATAGTAAGTACTTAGTCTGTACATTTTTGTGTGCATCTGTGTGCATCTGATAGATATCTATTGTGCTATAATTTTGGAATCCAGTGAATTCCAATAAATAGTGCTAAAATAAAACAAGTCATTGAGTTTCATAACATAACATAAAAGACCAAACATATACCCTTTTTAGAATATCTCAAATATAAACAATTAATACAAATTCGTAATGCTAAAATATTACTCATAAGGTTCAAATCAAATCAAATGCTGAAACGTACTGTCAATAGTACAAGTCAAAACCAATCAAGATACTATATTATTTAACTAATTTTAGGTGTTTGTTGAAATGATATTAAAAACATGAAACATCATGTAATTAATATATCAAAAGTTATAAGCTGGCAGTTATAAGCTAAATATAAAGATTTAGAAAAGATAATACCATCAAAATCTACTATCTTTTTGAAAATACCCAAAATTATGATTGTACTACTGTTTATAATGTTTATATGCAGAATAGTTGGAATATTTGTGTGGCACGCCAGAGTCCGATTGCCACAATGGCGTTGCCTCCCTCGGGGGTGATGTCATGCTTGGAAGAAAGAGGGGGTATCCACACCAGGTAAGCCCACAGCATGCAACACTTCCTAACTACAGACCAGAAGGGGAGCCCAGAAACCCAGGTTCAGGGGAGCTCCCCTATAAATTCTGGCCTGGGGGTGGGGTTAGTCAGTTCAGTTCCTAGGAGGACTGTGAAGACGACCTGTGGACTGAAGCAGTGCTAAGCTAGTCCCAGGCAGAGAAGAGAGTGAAGGAACGACAAGCATGAGAGACCCGTAGGAGAAGGTCTGAGGAAGGAGAGAAGCAGGCCTGGGGAGTGAAGCCAGTTATTGGGTTCACCCTAGAGCAGAAAAACGGACACCGGAGTCTGAGGTTGTGAGGGTACTATAGACCCAGCAGCCAAAATTGGAGGACAGGAGACTCCACCTCTCCCAGCCACAGCAAATCACCTGGAGGTACAGTAGCATTGGAGAGCTCCTGGACAGTGGCCAGGGGAGTGGTGCCCAGGAAGGGCTCAATCTGCCTGCCATACTGGTGAGAGACTTTCCAGCATGTAGAGAGGGTCGCAGCTTAGCTACAGGCAGCCAGGATCAGCAAAGAGATGCGCAGCAGGGAGGCCTCAGAACCCACCGGGTGAGAAGATCCCCACTTGCTTCCAGGTCACTTGGATTCCTAACATCTCCTGAGGACAGTACCCTGGCTTAAGCCTGCAACTACCAGTAAAGGTAAAGGATACGCACTGTGTGTCTGCTGGTTATTCCGCGCCCTCAGTCCTGCACCCCAACAGCCTACCATCGCCATAGACTTTACCGGTTGCCTTGGGGAACTGCTCAATCCGTGGGGAGCTATACCACCTCAGCTGCAATTCCTTCACCCACAGTGGTTATTAGTCAATCTTGTTTGGTGGGTCAAATAAGTTGATAGGCGGGAACAAAAAATGCTACGTAATTCTTTATAACTTACTACTGTGTGGAGCCCACTGGGACGGGGTACTCTGTACCGGACTGGGGTACTGCTGGGGATATCATGGCGGTCTTGGTCCAGACCATGTCCTGGGTTCCGCAATAAATGGGGGGATATTTACAGGGGAGTTTGTCGTGACGCCACCCACGGGTTGTGGTCAGTGAGGGGACCACCGCTTCTGCAGAACCTCTGGGGATGATGTTTGGGAGCTGGAGATGTAATGGCTGTCTGCAGATAGAGCTTGATTCCCCGGGGCAATGGTAGTAATAGTCTATAGATAGTGCTATGGATATTGCAGGATAGGGGTAGTAGTAGAGATGATGGGCTTTTGAGAGGGTACGCAGGGTTTGAGCACAAGGATCACACACACTCATGGTTTTGAAGTTTTCCAAGGCTTTACTGCAGAGTTTGGTAGGAGAGTACTATCCACGGAGTCTGTACCGGGGCTGGCTTGCTCCCAGACTCTCCGGGTCCTCAGCTTCCCACTGCTGCACTGTGTGTGTGGCCCTGCTGCCATGTTAGCTAGGCTGCTGGCCCTGTTTCTCCTCACAGGTACCCCTTTTGCTAGGCAACTTGAGTCTTTCTGTGTACTTCTGACCCCGCCGTGTTGCTTCGCTGAGGTACAGTTTAGATCTACAACTTCCACTATCCCAGTGTTTTCTGTGCTGTGTGTTTCAGTCACAGATTTGGATCTGGTATCCAGTCTCTGCGCTCCTCTGGGGCGAGTTATGAGGTAACTCAGTCTCCCAAATATGTTCCTCTGTTTCTTGTACTTCTCTCCTCAGACCCTGGCTTCAGGCCTGAAAGTAGTCAGTGGTCCCTGTCAGGAGCTCTGCACTGCTCCCATTTACAGGTCCTCCTCCTAGTGCTCCCTGCACTAAACTGAACTGTCAACTGTCAACTCTCAACTAACTACTTCCTTCTCAGACCAGAATATATCAGGGGGCTGCTTGAGCTCCCCCTTCTGGCCTAGAGGTGCTAGTGCAGTGTCCAGTTTTGTGTGGGGAGGTAACCCTTGTGTTGTTACTGTGGCACATTAACCCCTGGGGTGCCACAACAGCATAACAAGATCTATTTATCACAAGCTACACTATGGGAAATTGAATGCTATGGACACTTATGATATTAAAATTGATTTTTATATATTGTACTGTTTAAAAAGTTGCACAATGTTTCCTTAATTTTCATATGCAGTTTCCAAACTACTGCCAGTTTTAATCTTTCCACATGTGGGTACATCTTCTAAACATCTCCATAGCATTAATGTACTAGAACACTTTCATTCCTATGCTCCGTATATCTTCTACGGCTATGTTTACATTAGGTTTGTAACATACATTAAAAGTGTATGTTGTGTGAAGGTTACAGTAGCTTGGCAGAGATCAAAAGAAATGTCCTTAGTTTCTCCAGAATATCGCTAAAAAATATACAGTGAGCAATTAACAACTATTCCATATAGTGATTTATTTATTATTTTATTAACTTATATACCTGCATCATACACAACAGTGCTTTACAGAGAATATATCCCTATAAAGAACCAACCACCAGGATTTAACCACATGTAAATCAGTGTAGAAGGTAATTGACTTGTGCAGCATGACATCAATATTTGGATTTTGTTTTTTATTTCTTCTCTGTGGAGTTGTCATTCTGCTGTAAGCCAAGCCACCTCAACGATGAGTCTTGTTGAGAGGAAGGGGCTAGGGGGTTTGGCTTACAGCAGACAAGCCCACAGGGGAGAAATAAAAAAAGAAAACCCAAATAGTGATGTCATGCTGCACAAGTCAATCACCTGCTGCAATGATTTACAGGTGGTTAAGTCCTGGTGGTTGGGTCTCTTTAACTGAGCACTCTTTCCATCACAAGGACACGAGTGAAATCAGAACAAGGCAAAGTCCCTCTGGATACTATAAAAATGGTATACAGTAAAAAAATGTATGCTAAATATACAAACAAGAGTTTGCAAACGTTTTCATTAGATGTGGTCAAAAGGCTGCAAAGTAAATGGTTAAACTAAAATTCCGATACCAGACTGCATTTAATTCTCCTTCTTTTCATTAAGATTGTTTGGACCCCTAGTAAAAGTGCACTAAAGAAAATATATACATACCTGGATAAAAAGAACATGACCCTTTTACTCCACTCCCATTATACCCACCCCCCGTCACCCAACCATGCCTTGTTTCATCTACCCTTGTTTTACTATTCACCTGCATTGATCCTCTTTTCTTCCATAGTCAAGAGTTGAATGTTAATGATTAATGTGCAAACTATGTTACTTTTGTCCCTTTCGTGTACTGTTTTGAAATAGCTTAAATAAAGAATATACCCCGCCGTTCAAAAGTTTGGGGTCATGTAGAAATTTCCTTATTTTTTAAAGAAAAACAAATTTTTTTTAAATGAAGCTAACATTAAATGCATCAGAAATACACTCTATACATTGTTCATGTGGTAAATGACTATTCTAGCTGCAAACATCTGGTTTTTAGTGCAATATTTACACAACATAGGTGTAGAGAGGCCCATTTCCAACAACTACCACTCCAGTGCTTTAATGGTACATTGTGTTTGCTAATTGTGTAAGAAGGCTAATGGCTGTTTAGAAAACCCTAGAAAACCCTTGCACAAGTATGTTAGCACAGCTGAAAACGATTTGGCTGATTAGAGAAGCTATAAAATTGACCTTCATTTGAGCTACAGTAGTTGAGAATCTGGAGCATGACATTTGTTTGTTCTATGAAACTCTCAAAATGGCCAGAAAGAGAGCTTTCATGCGAAACTCGACAGTCTATACTTGTTCTTAGAATTGAAGGCTAATCCATGTGAGCAGGGGTGGACCGTCACCCCCGGGGGCCCTGGTGCAGGTGTGGACCGGGGGGGGGGGGGTGTTGCTGGCGCTGGGAGAGAGCTCTCTTACCGCTGCTTCTGGGAGAGCCTTGCTCTCCCGCCTGGTCCTGCTGGGAGAGCCGCGCTCTCCCGCCTGGTGACGGCGGCTTGTGGGGGTCGGCTGGGAGAGCCGCGCTGAGAGCCGCGCCCTCCCGACTGGTAACAGCGGCTTGTGGGGGTCGGCTGGGAGAGCCGTGCTGAGAGCCGCGCTCTCCCGCCTGGTGACAGCAGCTTGTGGGGGTCGGCTGGGGGCCCCCTCCAGGCTTGAAGGGGCCCCCTAACCGGTCGGGGCCCTGGTGCAGCTGCACCGGCTGCACCAGTGTAGTTCCGCCCCTGCATGTGAGAGATTGCACAGACTACTACTCCAATCTGGATAAAGCTGATCCTGCAAAAATCAATGTTTTCAAAGCAGACAAAAAAAAATGCTTTCAAAAATACAAAAGGCAAAAGATAAATCTAAATAAAATTAATGTGTTGAAAATGTTATTATTTTGCAGCTTTTTTTTTCCAAACCCGCCTAAATTTTTTGCTCATTATGTTTTTTTTTTTTTACACTGGCAACTGATGCAAATTTGATGGCTCTAGATAAACACCTGCAGGCTGTGCAGACTTTATACTCACAGGAACACCAAGCAACGTGAACAGGTCGTAGCAGAAAAAAACGTGAAAACAAAAAGCTATTCACTAGGTCATTTAGCATTAAATAAGGAGACACTTAACTAATGTACTGTATTGGCCAATGCATATGAGCCCAATAACCAATGACAAGATGCATCTCATATATGGGGACATTTCTTGAAATGACTCTATGTGTGATTAAAAATCTGCGTAGGTGGGCTGATAGGATCCTAGCTGTAGAAGAAGGTGATTCCACCATAGGTAAAGGGCTGCGATGCTCAGACAGTTAGAATACTACAAATTTAACAAAAGACTGACTGTTAGATCCCTTTTTCCTAATGTTCCTACTGCAGTAATGGCCATAGTCTTCTTATTTAATCTAAGAGTTCTAGTGTTTAGCTGAATCGCTTTTTGTAGCTGTACAGACATTGGCACTAATGCTGCCTGTATGTGTAGTTCTTTCTCCCCGCTATATTTATGATGTCTTTGTAAACTCTACCCTTGCAGGGTGGGAGCCCAGCTTATTCTTTTTGTTACAATGCAATTTATATATTTGAGTATATGTTCCTTCACTCCCTGTAAGTCTCTCTTCAACAGACAGGAAAGAGGAAACAGAAGCAGCAGGACAACCAGTTATGTAAGGCTACTTTCAAACCAATGTTTTTTTAAAATCTGTCACAGATCCCATTATTCAGCAAAAAGTTGATCCTTTCAGAAACAGGTTTTTTCCCATTCACTTTTAATGTTGACCGGTAGCATCAGGTAGTATCCAGTTGCTTCAGATTGCTACCGGATCAAATTGGATGAGTTTTTTTGATCAGTTCAAAAAATGTTGAATGTAGCATTTTGTGCTCGATAAAGATTGCATCTTGCCAGATCCAGCATAGATTATGATGGGTCAATGAATGCCTACTGAGCATGCGTGGTATTGTCCCATTATGAAAAGGTTAAGGGTCTGTACTGAACACTTCAGCATTCGGACATGGACCCCAAACATAGACTTCACTGAGAAGTCCATGATTAAAGCATTATACTCACCAGTCTTGGCAATATGGTTGCTTCCAATTCCCACTCATTAACCTCATAAAATATTAATTGGCTAAACAGCCAATCACAGACTCCCATTCTCTGTGACAGCATCTGTAATTGGTTATTGCATCCCACCCATTGTGCCATCAACCAATCACAGACACAATGGGTGCTGCTCAACAGCCAAACACAGATGCTGTTGTACCACCCCAGGGTATGGGAACTCAGATGTCTGGGCCCTCAGCTTCGGTGGGGGATCTCACTGGTGGCCTGCCCAGACTCATGGCCCCGAGGGGGAGACAGCCTCTAAATTAAGGGGTTGTAGTCCTTATCACCTGACGCCAACCTGTAGTGCCTGGTGACTAGACACCAGCGCCGCCACAGTCCTCCGGAGGGTGGTGGTATTGCGGCTAGGATGGAGCACCTCCCTACAGGTAGAGCTAATCCTCCGGGGCAGTGTTGATGGTGAGGGATGGAGCTGGGGTTTTTGGCCAGGTTGATAATTAAAGGGATAGTCTCTGCGGGTAGCGAGGACAGGGGGTGAAGAACGCACACACATGCTGTTGAATGTCTCTCTACTTTGTACTGGTGGAATATCAGATAGAAGACCGGAACACTGTCGGTTGACCAGGAAACACAGTGAATTGCCACAGCAAGTGGGTGTAAGGCCTCCGTGTCCTCTTTTCCCTGTGTTGAAGCCCCTGCCCCGTGTAAAACTTGACTGACCTTCGCTACTCTCTCTCTCTCCACCTGTGCTCTCGATGGGTAACCTCTAATGACTACCACCATTTCCCTCTCCACGGTGTCTGGTTCCCTGAATGGTGATTAACAGGTGACCAGGTGACTGTAATCCCTGCAGTTTGCCGGGTTCTCTGCTGGCATGTAGCTCTCCTGTAGATGCGGACCCCGGTGTCAGGTGTGCTGTTTGGGCAAACCTATTCTGGTTTATCGATCCCCACTCTTCCTCCTCTTTCCTCTCCTTGCCTTCCATACCCACTCTTGGCTTGGCAGGACTCCACAGAGGCTGTTCAGGGTCACCGGTTCGGGTCTGACACAGTGCCGATCACCAGGACGTATCTGCAGCTCTCCTAGTGTCTGCACACTCTGACTAACTCCTCCCCAGCATCAGTATTTATAGGGAATTTTGCTTAAGGGCAGCAAGTTGGGCTCCCCCTACTGTTCTAGGGTGGAAGGTGTTGGTTGTACTAGTGTACCTGCTGTTGATTTCCATCTGTGTTCTAGGAAGGCCTAAGGGTACCTGTGAATGCAGGGCGCCACATTGTCAAAGAGGGTGAACTGGAAGTGACCACAGTGCTGAGACTGTTAAGTATAATCCTTTATTTTTACACCCAAACCATTCAGGGTCAGTGCCCGAACACTAGGTGTTTGGTACGGACCCAAAACAGGACAAAAAGGAAAGCCAATCGGGCATAATCCCAGTACAGTAACAACCATCCAGTTTAATGGCAAAAAAACAAATCCTTTCTAGATCTAGTTTTTGTTGAAAAATTGGATCTGTGTTGGATTTAAAAAACTGCTGGTGTGAAAGTAACCTAACAGAGTTGTACAGACTTTGTAACATTAACCTATGAAATTAATAACGAACTTCAATACAAACGTATCTGTAGCAAATCATAACATATCATCAATGTACATTTTTGATCAGTATTTGATAAGTAACTAAAAAGAAAACATCTCCTAAAACGGCATGTCAAAATTTGTACGTTTTTTAAACTTATATATAAATTGATAAATTCCCACATAGTATTATTATGTACCAGAATATCAAAGAAAAATTAATTTATAGAGTAGGTAGAAAGCATGTTAATGAGCCATCATGCAGTGAAGCTTGTAGGGCAAATTTCTAATTTTGGTAGAACCTGGTAAAAACTGAATGCTAGTTAAAGAAGTTATTTTATCATTATGCATTGCTTATGTAACACTATCACATTACACACATTATCATCACTGTCTCAATAGGGTATTAAATTGTGAGCCCCAATCAGTGTTTGCTGAAAAGCAACAGTGCTAATCACTTAACCACCATACCACCCAAATTATAACAATAATAATAATAATTTTTATTTATGTAGTGCCAACACATTCCGCAGCACTTTACAATTCAGAGGGTATACGATACAATACAATACAATAATATATAATAAAATACAAATACAATAATAAGATAAAATACAATACAATATGAGACAATACAAATATAATACAATACAGACTATATGAGAAAAAAATAAATAAATACATCACTGAGCGCATTAGAAGTGAGGTCCCTGCTCACAAGCTTACAATCTATGAGGAAATAGGGGAGACACAAAAGGAAATAGTAACAAATGCTGTCATATATGGTCCAGCCATCAATATAATAAATAACGGATTCACATAATGCTGCATGAACCGTTCACCAGCCAGGATCTGTACAAGTACAGACAAAGTGCTATAGAATGCATGGGGTGCAGGATGATGATATAAGAGGCCAGATTTGGAGAAGGACAGAATGGGAATAATTACATAGATAAGGTGAGGTGGTAGGCTAGTCTAAAGAGATGTGTTTTTAATGCTTGCTTAAAGCTATGGATATTTGGAATTAATTGAATTGTTCTGGGTAATCCATTCCAGAGAATTGGTGCAGCTCATGAGAAGTCCTGGAGATGGGAGTGGGAGGTTCGGATTATAGATGATGTCAGTCTTAGATCACTTGCAGAATGGAGGGCATGTGTAGGGCGATAGAAAAAGATGACGGAGGAGATGTAGGGTGGTGCAGAATTGTGGAGGGCTTTGTGGGTCAGAGTGATAATTTTATATTGTATTCTGTAGCGGATGGGCAGCTAGTGCAATGACTAGCACAGGATAGAGGCATCAGTGAAGCGCTTGGAGAGGAATATAATCCTGGCTGCTGCATTCAGGATGGATTGGAGAGGAGAGAGTTTAATAAGAAGGAGACCATTTAGTAGAGAATTGAGTAATCCAGACGAGAATGAATAAGGGCAACAATTAGAGTTTTTGCATAGTCAACAGAAAGAAAAGGTCAAATTTTTAATCTATATTTGAATCTAAAATTGAGGCTATGTAAAATGAGGAAGGGAGCACACTGAGAATGTGGTTGAAAAACATTGATGGAGCCTTTTAAAATAAAACCTACATTGACATGAATCGGAATTTTGAAATTCTGGACAAAACTTCGTTTTGTGACCATATGTCTATAGTAGGGAAATACATCAGTAGTCACACCAATATTATCCATGTCAAGATACATAATAGAGACAAGTTGACAGTAAGCCACACAATATTGTGATAGCCTCCAGTATTCTATTTCCATTGTAGTGAAGACAATTTATTGACTGGCTGTTGTATGATACTTGTATGAGGATTATAGCACTATGGAATATGATGGTGCTATAAGTACCGTATATACTCGTGTATAAGCCGACCCGTGTATAAGCCGACCCCCCTACTTTTGCCCCCAAAACCTGGGAAAATCTATTGACTCGCGTATAAGCCGAGGGTGGACTCCAGCACAGGTATACAACCCCCAGCAGTGAGGTATACAGCAGCCTCCCCAGTGGTAGTATACAGCAGCCTCCCCAGTGGTAGTATACAGCAGCATCCCCAGTGGTAGTATACAGCAGCCCCAGAGGTATATGCAGCCCCAGAGGTATATGCAGCCCCAGAGGTGTATACAGCAGCCCCAATATACAGCAGCCCCAGTGGTATTGCAGCCCCAGTGGTATTGCAGCCCCTATATACAGCAGCCCCAGTGGTATTGCAGCCCCTATATACAGCAGCCCCAGTGGTATTGCAGCCCCAGAGGTGTATACAGCAGCCCCAATATACAGCAGCCCCAGTGGTATTGCAGCCCCAGTGGTATTGCAGCCCCTATATACAGCAGCCCCAGTGGTATTGCAGCCCCAGTAATGCAGGGCCCCTATATACAGCAGTCCCAGTGGTAGTATACAGGCAGCCTCAGTAATGCAGGGCCCCCCCCTCATGCTCCGGTCTCCTGTAAAGCAAGTTATACTTATCAGTGCCCGCTGCCGTCCGCGCCCGCCGCTGCCGACATCCCGATCCTCCGTCTTCATGCATCTTCTTCCTGTTTCCTGTGCGCGTTAATGACGTCACTGCCTGCGACGCGCACAGAGCAGGAAGAAGATGAATGAAGATGGAGGATCGCATGTCGGCAGCGGCGGGCGCGGACGGCAGCGGGCACTGATAAGTATAACTTGCTTTACAGGTGACTGGGGATGCGGGGGCTGCTGTATACCGCTGTATACAGCAGCCCCCGCACTGACTCGCGTATAAGCCGAGGGGGGTACTTTTCAGCCCAATTTTTGGGCTGAAAAACCCGGCTTATACGCGAGTATATACGGTAAGTATAATAAATAAAATCAACTAATTGTAAGTCAAAAGTTTAATGGAAGCCTTGTATTATTAGATGCAATCATGGTTGAGTGATTAATTCAGAAAAGTAGTCTAATTTTCGTAATTAAGTGTTGATCAGTTTTTAAAACCATAATATGTTATTATTACTCCAAAAGTAAAATTGAATTTATAAGCAATTTATAACTTTTAAATATAACGTATACGTGTATACAAACATTGCACTATGGTTAAATACAACTGCAGACCATGGAAATTGCTTTATGTAGGACGCTGTGTACAAATTACTATGCTGTGTGTAAAAGGTTACACTGTTCTGACCACGTACTTTTGGTACAGTTTGATGGGTCAAACCCCATCCTGAGAACACTTTACAAATGGTTTGATGACTTGTGGGAATCATGCAGAGACCATAAAATGAAGAAGTTCTAGCAATATGCTTTTCTAAAGTATTTCTGTTCAGTCTATACTTCTTTCAAAGAAAATCATGAATCATTCTGTCTTCAATGTCCTGTGATCTTACGGGCAAAGATCACCATCTAATATACTCAGAAAGTTTCAGATGGGATGCTTGAATACATCCTTAAAATCCATAATTTGTTAAGAGATATTAAGCTGTTATACAATGGATGAGCTTAATAGTCATAAGAGAAATCATAGTAAAACTTGGTACATGACATTCCTCTTGTAATTCCAGTATTACATTATGAAGCATAATAAGTACAAATTGTTAGGTATCATAGTTTGAATTTGGAAGAGGTGGCTAAAAGTGTATTAGACTCCTAATTGAATGAGGAGGATACTTACTGTACTGATACCGGAGAAGGTGACAATGGACTATTAAAAAGCAAAGAAAGGTTCAAACTGTCCGGACAGAATATTAGAGCATCCACCAGTGAGTTCATACTCTTACACAGTAGTAGTCCCCAAACACAACAGAGTTATAAAGAAGAATATTAGCTACAAATGCTGTAGGCTTCATGAGTCCCATTCAGTAGTGTGCACACCGGAGCATTAATTCAGTCATACTCTTACAAAATTAACATCTCAGGATCAATTTCTGGTGATCAATTCAGGTGTCAGAAGAGGGATCCAGCGTTCATAAATGTATTACCTTGTCTTATGGATGTATGATAAATATAGAGATGTGAATATAATTTTGCAGGATTACAGTCCATCGGCTAGGTCAGTAATCTGTGGCCGCTGAAGGAGAGGCCTGCGGACATCCTTCCTTCTTGGCATTCCTTTTTTTAATTAGGTTGGAAAAACGATGATGTACGTCCATCACACTGCTAAGATGATGTTTCGCTAGCCCGGCTAATCGAAAAAAGATGTAACAATGTTGGGAGGTAAAGAGATTGAAGGCCACACATTCAGTAGTCGAAATTCGTGACCTGACCAATTGGCCAGAGTCCTGTGAATCAATTCTCACATCTCTAGATAATACATGCGCCTTATAGGATAACCACTTTGCAATTTTAAACCAGTTTTGGAGCCAGTCATTTGAAATTATAGTCTACTACTTGTATCTTTATTTGAAAGTAGCCAACCACACCTTTTTCTGACATATCCTGCATATGAAATGATACCAACAAAAATTAGTATGAAACTAAAAATGGATTGTCCTGCTTGAGCTAAGCCATTTCTTTTCTACATAAGAGAGAAAATGTCATGGCTTATTTTCTTTAGAAAAATAGCCAAAAGTTAGAAAAGTGGGAATGTACCCCTTATTTTAAACGCGTTGGCTACAAGTTGTCCATATTGGAATAATATACTATAGCATTCATAGGACCATTGCTTACATTTTGTTTTACTTAGTGAGAACCAGAAGAATAATACCTTTTTTTTTTTACTAAATTTTTTTACCAACTTCATCCACCATCCAGAAAGTACATTCCCAAAAGTGACTTGGATAAGTCAGATTTACATTTTTGGTTATTATTTATTTGTTGATGCATAATATTAGATACTGCTAAATAATCCTTAAGGTTGCTAAAAATGAAATATATATTGATTATACTTTATATTACTGAAAATCTTGTACCAGGTACCAAGTTGTAGCAAGTTTCTCAGTTCTAATAGAAGTTTAGCTAAAGTGAATAGACAAGAAAAAAAGAAATATCAGTTCTCAGTATGTCGTTTAGCTGTCAGTATTTTGCCAAAACAGCATTCTGTAAAAAAACATTGAATTACTCTGAGAAAATGAATTTCCCACTGAGCGCTCTGCAGTGTATGCTTGGAAGTCTTTTGTCTTTGTTTAGGAGACAGCTACCTCGAAACTTGATTCAGACAAATTCCTAATGTTTCTTTTAAATGTACAACTCTGAAATAATGTTTGCTATGTGGCCTGTAATGATTCAGATATAACACATATCAAATTTGGTCAAGAGACAGCTATCCATCTAGATGCTGGAAAACTGATAACACAATATACATTATATACATTATTATGTTGTTAACTGAATTATTTGGACGTACAACTTTTCTTGAGAATGTGACATATTTAGAGCAGTAAGCAAATTTATTTAAGTGCATCTGGAAGTTTACTTAAGGTAAATTATCTCTAAAAGCTATATTTAATATTTTCCAGCTGCATTTTGAGTGTATTGTGCAGGAAGATAATAATCCATTAGAATTGTCATCATGTCAAAACAAGTGCATGGCCCACACAAGAGCATGGCAGAGCCTGAGTATGAAAGCCATTTGTGCAAGGCAGTGGCTAGGAGATTTTAGCCAACTTTGGTACAGGGCCTTCATTCTTTAAGAAAAGGGTGGGGAACTCCAGGCCTCGAGGGCCGCCAACCGTGCATGTTTTCAGGATTTCCTTAGAATTGCACAAATGTTGGACTTCTCACCGGTGGAGGTGATCCAATTATGAATCAAAGAGAAATTCCGGCACTCAGGTTTGATCCAATTATAACCTGTGCAATAATAATGAAATCTTGAAAATCTGCACTGTTGGCTGCCCTCGATGCCTGTCGTTTCCCACCCCTGCTTTAAGACAATGCAATCAATATTGACTTTTCTGACACTATGTTGTTAATTACAATTATTTGTATTTACTTGACGCAAAAAATAAAAAAGAGACAAGCCACCTTCTAGTGCAATAAACCTAATTTAAGGTGGAGCTGTAGGCAGACTAGCAGGGAATATCCTCACCTTCTGGCGTTATGCACTTACTAGCACAACCCCGGTATAGGCATGTAGAATTATAGTCTGTTCTATACTACTCCATTAAAGAGCACTGATAAGACCAATAACCAGAGTTGAGGAGATTTTTCTGAACAAGTTAGCCAATTTCAAATTTAGCATGAACATTGAAGGATTGCTACATGTTCGGTAATCCGAACAATTTACTAAAAAATCGGCTTTGTTTGGGAAAAAGTTCAAAACTTTAAATTGGCCCTAAAAATTTCCTTGAAGGATTGGGGCCAAACTGCTTTTCAGAAGAACTGGTGGCTAAGAGCTCTGCTAACCTATAGGTTAGCTAGTCAATAAAGGGTTAATAACTGGGCACCACAATCACTCCACGGGGTATCCCAAACCACATTGATCCTACATTAGGATTAGTGAGTCCATCTGATTATGGTGTTGCACGCTTTATAGCCAAACATTGTTACTTTTTCAGAGAACAGGACCCATTGAAGCGGTAAACTCGTGAAACGATGAGCTGTCATCCGCCAACTCCTCACTCCCTCTTCCGCAATGATCATTCCGCTGTGACACTGGCAGCTTTGATCAGTAAATGGAGCATTACTTCAAATGGTTAGTGCCGCATTTTCTTTCTCTGAAAGAGTAACCTATAGGTTAGCTGAGTTGACAGCCATTGGGTCTACTAGTTTCTTTCAACATGGTGAATTTAAGGGAGATTTAAAATAAAGTTTTACAGCTTCCTTGAGTTTTCAGGTGTAGGGACACCTGCAAGTTGTGAACCTTTGGAAGAGTGCTAGATGTGCCCGCAGCTATGGACTCCAGGAATTTTAAAATTTTCTCTAAACATTCCTTTAAGAGACCTTTTAATTTTTTATTTTTTATTATTTTTTTTTAGAGAAAAAATCTTTATTATTGCAGAAGGTCAGCAGTGTGCGAGACCAGCATTTCTATACTTATCTGCTAGCAATTCAGATAAAAATAGAATATGTCCATTATATGCTTAAAATACATTGTCTTAAAGGTCTGTTTACACTTATAAAACACTAATGTGGATATTGCTTCTTGAAAATGTGCAATCCCTTTATTCCTTCCCTTCCATGTTTAGAATACAGATTTTTGGCATGTGCACAAGTGTATTAGGGTGGTTTCACAGTAGGGTTTTTTATGACTTGTGTCGGTGTCTGCCGAAGTCCTGATGCATCCTGATCAGGAATGTGTCCCTATACTTAATATTGGGCCACATGGATTTCGTGGAATCCAAACCATTGCATCGTTTTCACCTCCTCCGTGAACTCACAAAGCTGTAATTTTGCGGCATGACAAAAGTCCCAATGGTGTCTGCATCCGTCTAGGACAGATCCATTCTTCCAGATGGTTTTTGAGACTGCTCATGCCCAGAGTATGTAATGGCTTCATGCATTTCACAGTATCTGGTCAAAGAAAATTCTCTCTCTCTCACTCTCTCTCACTACAGACTGATGATACACAAAATGAGATTTCTATAGCAAAACGTCAGTATGGGGTAGGACACAAACGCATGCAATACTGATACAACCACAGAATTGATTTGCCTATTCCTGTGCATAATCAGGCAAAAAAATGCTGCGGTGGCATGCATTTCTACATGCGTCAGCAGATGCAGATGTACCTATTTGTGTCCTGATCAAACCCAAGTGTGAAACCAGCCTTATATCATTAATCCTGGACCGGTCCCTACATTGCCCACTAGCCTTATTCCACATGCCAGATAAATTGGTGGGATGAAAAAACTATTTTCTTTTTCTTATTTCTCTTTCAAATATGTCAGGCTTTAACAACCCCAACTACAAGCCCAATTCGTCCTTGTAGCATAGGGATGTGTACGTCAGATGCCTTCTGCAGCACACCTCATAGAGGGATTCATGATGATCTAAGCAACAAGCTTGGGCAAACAATAATATCCTCTAAGCAACTGGACCCTGGCTCAGGAAGAGGTCAAACCCCAGGCAAAGGAAAGACATGTAACCTCGGAGGCCGTCGCCATCTTGAGATTTCCATACAATGCAGACACAAAGTAAATCGTGTGCCTATAGTTCGCACTTTGGAGACCTGACACTTTAGATCCAACCCATGAAATGCCTGCTCTGGTGAAGCTGATTTTCCTGACCATCCCAGGGGCCGAGGGTGCTTTACGGCACCCGGAGCAGCCTGCATAGCAGATGCCCAAATATGTGAACTTGAGCTCAACTATGCACCTCCATTGGGCCTGATTTGCAGTCAGGTCAGGATCCAGTGATAGTTCCACATGCCTGAAGAGGTCCCACCAGAAAGGAGCCCTGAGTCAGGAGGTGAGCTGTTCTACTTGCTAGCTGAGACTACCACTGGTTGGAAGCAGGATCCTGCAGCATACATGGCCTTAGTAAACCTGCAGCTGGTGGATCAACAAATCAATGTGAATTACCATGAATTACCGTCAGAGGATATGTTTGGGGTTAATAAACGGGTAAAAGAGGGTTGTGTGTGTTTTATTTCAAACAATGGATTTTTCAATATCTGTGTTTTTTTAAGTATTTACTCACCGGATTGGTAATGGGCAGGTCTCATAGAGGCCTCACATTACCAATGTAGGGCTTGATGACAACTGTCAACTCTCAGGTGTCATTAACCTTTTCTATTACCCCGACTGCCACTGCACAGGGCATCGGGAAGAGCCAGGAAAAGCACCTGGATTTTCCACTTCTAATGAATGCTGCAAATTTGGGGTAACTGCGGCTGCGGGCTGCTATTCCTACCTTGCGGGGGGGGGGGGGGGGGGGGCAATAACTATGTAACTATGTGACTCCCCAGGGTGAGAATACCAACCCGCAGCCGTGTGCTTATCTTGGCTGGTATGAAATTTGAGGGGAACCCCATGCCAATCTTTTCAAATATTTATTTTTAAACCGTACTTCAGAACCCAGTAAGTTACTGTTTACAGCAACCAATTACAGATGCCGGCAGAAATGGTTGGTTGGGCAAATTCTGAGTTTAACCAATCACAGGGTAAATAGGGAATATGTATAAGTTTAAGGAGCGGGCCTGGAAGCAGGGTGACAGAAGCGCTGAAGTTTGGTAAGTTTAAGAGTCTAGGAAGCTAATGGCTGTGCCAGAATAGCGGGGCTCCATGGTAAAAAGGTTTGATCTGTGTTTGGCAGCTTTTGGGCCCATTTGAAGGTGTTTTCTATACCTTTGATTTTGCCTACAATTGATTTTAATAGACTTCGGAAGGTTCGGAGAACTTCTGGAAGTTCGGTAAACCGAATCGAACCGACCTTCAAAGGGCTCACTCCTCTCAACTAATAACATCCATGGATATACATCAGCAAAGCACAAAATGCAGAACTTGGATGCAGTTGATAAAGACAGTCCAGAAAAATTAATAAAAAGTCAAAGGTCCATTATTGGTAAGACATTTAGGCTATAAGTTTTGATTCTAAATTTGTATCTTCATTATATAATAATTTGGTAGAGAGACTCATTATTTTACTGACTGTACCAATTTTGTATTGAAAACTATCATTTCACCAACAATTCCATAGGAACAACCTTGGACCTAATAAAATGACGCAAGATTCTTCTGGGATATCTAAATAATAAATTGAAAAATGTTTAATAAAATAAAACAAAGAAAAAGTTTAAAAAATATGACTTTTTTTAAATTATAATTTCACTTCTAGATATCTTTTTTACATCTCCTATTTGCAATGCACTCAGTACAAATAATAGTGTAGATCATTTAAATACCTACACACTTTTTAGTCCCTAATATGTACCACTAGTAAAAAGGCCCGATGCAATTGCATCGGGAGCGCGGTGAAATGAATTGTGTGTATACAGGCGGGTCAGTGTGTAGCAGAGTATACAGGGGGCTCTGTGGGTAGCAGAGTATGCAGGCGGCTCTGTGGGTAGCAGAGTATACAGGCGGGTCTGTGGGTAGCAGAATATACAGGCGGCTCTGTGGGTAGCAGAGTATGCAGGCGGCTGTGTGGGTAGCAGAGTATGCAGGCTGCTCTGTCAGTAGCAGAGTATACAGGCGGCTCTGTGGGTAGCAGAGTATACAGGCGGCTCTGTGGGTAGCAGAGTATAGAGGCGGCTCTGTGGGTAGCAGAGTATAGAGGCGGCTCTGTGGGTAGCAGAGTATAGAGGCGGCTCTGTGGGTATCAGAGTATACAGGCGGTTCTGTGTGTAGCAGAGTATACAGGCGGCTCTGTGGGTAGCAGAGTATAGAGGCGGCTCTGTGGGTAGCAGAGTATAGAGGCGGCTCTGTGGGTAGTAGAGTATAGAGGCGGCTCTGTGGGTAGCAGAGTATAGAGGCAGCTGTGTGGGTAGCAGAGTATACAGGCGGCTCTGTGGGTAGCAGAGTATGGAGGCGGCTCTGTGGGTAGCAGAGCATGGAGGCGGCTCTGTGGGTAGCAGAGTATGCAGGCTGCTCTGTCGGTAGCAGAGTATGCAGGCTGCTCTGTCGGTAGCAGAGTATGCAGGCTGCTCTGTCGGTAGCAGAGTATGCAGGCTGCTCTGTCGGTAGCAGAGTATAGAGGCGGCTCTGTGGGTAGCAGAGTATACAGGCGGCTCTGTGGGTAGCAGAGTATAGAGGGGGCTCTGTGGGTAGCAGAGTATAGAGGCGGCTCTGTGGGTAGGAGAGTATAGAGGCAGCTCTGTGGGTAGCAGAGTATAGAGGTGGCTCTGTGGGTAGCAGAGTATACAGGCGGTTCTGTGGGTAGCAGAGTATAGAGGCGGCTGTGTGGGTAGCAGAGTATAGAGGCGGCTCTGTGGTGGAGGGGTGAGGAGAGAAGCGGCTCTGTGGTGGGTTGGTGAGGAGAGAAGCGTCTCTGTGGTGGAGGGGTGAGGAGAGAAGCGGCTTTGTGGTGGAGGGGTGAGGAGAGAAGCGGCTCAGTGATGGAGGGGTGAGGAGAGAAGCGGCTCAGTGGTGGAGGGGTGAGGAGAGATGCGGCTCAGTGGTGGAGGGGTGAGGAGAGAAGCGGCTCAGTGGTGGAGGGGTGAGGAGAGAAGCGGCTCAGTGGTGGAGGGGTGAGGGGAGAAACGGCTCTGTGGTGGAGGGGTGAGGAGAGAAGCGGCTCTGTGGTGGAGGGGTGAGGAGAGAAGCGGCTCTGTGGTGGAAGGGTGAGGAGAGAAGCGGGTCTGCGGTGGAGGGGTGAGGAGAGAAGCGGCTCTGTGGCGGAGGGGTGAGGAGAGAAGCGGGTCTGGCCTGGAGGGGTGAGGAGAGAAGCGGGTCTGGCCTGGAGGGGTGAGGAGAGAAGCGGCTCTGGCCTGGAGGGGTGAGGAGAGAAGCGGCTCTGGGGTGGAGGGGTGAGGAGAGAAGCGGCTCTGGGCTGCAGGGGTGAGGAGAGAAGCGGCTCTGGGCTGGAGGGGTGAGGAGAGAAGCGGCTCTGGGCTGGAGGGTGAGGAGTGAAGCGGCTCTGGGCTGGAGGGGTGAGGAGAGAAGCGGCTCTGGGGTGGAGGGGTGAGGAGAGAAGCGGCTCCGGGCTGGAGGGGTGAGGAGAGAAGCGGTTCTGGGCTGGAGGGGTGAGGAGAGAAGCGGCTCTGGGCTGGAGGGGTGAGGAGAGAAGCGGCTCTGGGCTGGAGGGGTGAGGAGAGAAGCGGCTCTGGGCTGGAGGGGTGAGTAAAGAAGCGGCTCTGGGCTGGAGGGGTATCCGATTGGTCCAGGACTCCGAGTCCTGGGCAATTGGATGGGCGTGCTGTGTTTACAACACAGCGCCCAATCCGCTTGCAGGGGGCGGCGGCGGCCAATGGGAGTGAGCGGGGCGTGTGAGGCTTTGGAAGCAGAGACGCCCCGCTCACTCCCATTGGCTGGCACCGGGCACAGGACGACGTCAGTGGGTCGCGGCAGGCGGCCACAGGCCCTACACCGCAAGTCCAGCAGCAGCGAGGCCCCAGCGGTGAGCGAGGGGCGGAAAGCACTGGCGGCATCCGGGCAGCGTCGACTTCGCGGCGGGGCCAAGGGTTGGCAGGATGGCGGTGGTGTGAGGTAGTGCGGCTGCGGCTCGCGATGACGCAAGCGTCATCGCTCGCAGTGCCACAAAGGATTATGGGATTCGGCTTCAACGGGCGAATCCCAAACTGGTAATTATATAAGTAGATATGTGTATAAACTGTATATGTACATCTATCTATATATGTGTATATACAGTATATGTACATCTATCTATATATGTGTATATACTGTATATATAATATATATCTGTGTGTATATATGTGTATATATATGTGTATATACTGTATATCTGTGTATATACTGTATATATATATGTGTATATACTGTATATCTATATATGTGTTGTGTATATAGTGTATATGTATATGTGGGTATATAGTGTATGTCTGTGTATATACTGTATATCTATATGTGAGTATACACTGTATATCTATGTATATGTGTATATACTGTATATCTATGTATGTGTATATACTGTGTATCTATCAATATGTGTGTATATAGTGTATATCTACATGTATATATGTGTATATACTGTATATGTATGTGTGTATATACTGTATATGTATGTATATATGTGTATATACTGTATAGCGATATGTGTATATACAGGGTATCTATATATGTGTACATACTATATATCTATATATATGTGTATATAAACTATATCTACATCTATATATGTGAATATACTGTATATGTATATGTATCTGTGTGTATATACTGTGTATGTATATATGTGTGTATATACTGTATATCTACATCTATGCATATATGTGTATATAGTGTATATGTATCTGTGTGTATATAGTATATATATGTGTATGTGTAGATACTGTATATGTATATATATATGTATAGATGTGTATATAGTGTATATATATATATATATATATATATATATCTGTGTGTATATACTGTGTATCAATATATATCTAGCTGTGTGTATATAATGTATATCTATATGTAATTGTGTGGATATAGTGTATATCTATATCTATCTGTATGTATATAGTGTATATGTATATATGTGTATATATTATATATATATATATCTGTGTGTATATAGTGTATATGTATCTGTGTGTATAAACGGTATATCTATATGTATATATATACTAGCTGTGAGCCCGATGCAAATGCATCGGGTGTCTAGAATATTTTTAAATTTTTTTTAAGATTTTCGCGGCCGCACTTGCCGCAAGTGCAAAACCGCACTTGCCGCACCTGCCGCAAGTCCCCCTATACTTTCTATGGGGATTACCGCAACCGCGCCGCAAGTGTAACGGTTATGCGGCAAACGCGGCAGATGCGGTTACACTTGCGGCGCGGTTGCGGTAATCCCCATAGAAAGTATAGGGGGACTTGCGGCAGGTGCGGCAAATGCGGTTTTGCACTTGCGGCAGGTGCGGCCGCGAAAAAAACCGCGGCTGACTGCGGTTTTTTTTCGCGGCCGCACTTGCCGCAAGTGCAAAACCGCACTTGCCGCACCTGCCGCAAGTCCCCCTATACTTTCTATGGGGATTACCGCAACCATGCCGCAAGTGTAACCGCATCTGCTGCGTTTGCCGCATAACCGTTACACTTGCGGCGCGGTTGCGGTAATCCCCATACAAAGTATAGGGGGACTTGCGGCAGGTGCGGCGGCTCAGGCAGCGACTCGCAATGGCCTCGCGGCCATTGCTCGCGCTACATGAGCGGTAAATCGCTAACTTTGTGACCGAGCCTCTGGTTCGATTTTCGGCCAGCGACTCGCAATGCCCGCTTCGCGGCCATTGCTCGCACGTGATGACGTCACAGAGTGACAAAGCCACGGTCTTTTGCGGGGTCCGACACGGAAGTGCCTACGGCAATTATATAGTAGATGTGTAGAAACGGTATATGTATGTATATATGTATATATACAGTATATGTATAGATATATGTGTAGATAGAGTATATATATATGTATATACTGTATATATGTGTATATACAGTGTATCTATATATATATGTGTATAAAGAGTGTATCTATATATGTGTATATAGTGTATATCTATATCTGTGTATATACTGTATATATATGTGTATATAGTGTATATCTATCTGTGTATATACTGTATATATAAATGTGTGTGTATATACTGTATATGTGCATGTATGTATATATGTGTATATACGCTATATGTATATCTGTATGTGTTTATATACTGTATATCAATATATGTGTACATAGTGTATATACAGTATATCTATTGATATATGTGTACATAGTGTATATGTATCAATATATGTGTATATACTGTATATGAATATGTGTATATAGTGTATGTCTATATGTGTATATACTGAATATAAATATATATAGAGATGTATATATAGTGTGTATGTATGGATATGTGTATATAATGTATATGTATCAATATATGTGTATATACTGTATATCTATATATATATGTGTATATAGTGTGTATCTATGTGTATATACAGTATATCAATATATATATGTGTATATAGTGTGTATCTATGTATATATACAGTAGATCAATATATATATGTGTATATAGTATGTATCTATGTGTATATACAGTATATCAATAGATTTATGTGTATATAAGGTATGTGTAGATACTCTATATCTATATGTGTGTGTCGAAATAGTGTATATGTATATAGAGTGTATGTATGTATATGTGTATGTTGTGCTGCTGGTTAGTCGTCCTGTGTGTGGGGGGATTTTTGTCCCCTGTGGTGTGTCTCTCCCCGGATCTCCTCTCTGTCTCACAGCTGCTGTGTGTGGGGTAGGTGCAGGGTGTGGGGCCGAAGCAGAGCAGGGGTAGACTGTAGAGGGGCAGAATGGGCTCCCCCCCCTGTTTTCCCTGGCCTCTATTTGCCCCTGCAGTGTCTTAACTCGCCCTGCCCC
>JARQOC010000001.1:226711999-226797369 GCA_033576535.1 Allobates femoralis | reverse complement strand
TCACCCCCCCCCCTGCTGCATGGCAATCTAAATGCAGCACTGATTACAGCATGTCTACTGCATTGAGGGAAGGGGTCCCCCATGTGTCTGTGTGCGGTGTACCCTGAGATATAGCCTTAGGAAAACTCACTGTTTGAAGCCATGAGGGCAGTCCCTGTGGCTGGAGTTAGCTTTATTCATGGGGGCCATTCCCTCCCCCTGCCTCTCTGTGCTGCTTCTGCTGTGCTGGCTCTGCCTTCCTCCTCTCTGTCACGTCACTCATCCTGCCGCACACAGCATGCAAATCATTTGTCCTGACTTCAGTGCCAGATTCCTGCCCTGCTGTCTGAACAAAGCATAAACAGCACTGCAGGAGGCAGCACAGAGTGGCAGGGGAGAGAATGGCCCCCCGTGAATAGAGCTAACGTCAGCCACAGGGACTGCCCTCATGGCAGTGAGTTTTCCTAAGGCTACATCATGGGGTACACAGCACACAGACACAAGGGGGACCCCTTCCCTGAATGCAGCAGACATGCTGCATTCAGTGCTGGATTTAGATTGCCATGCAGAAGGGGAGTGACAGGTCCTCTTTAAGTTACTTTAGACATCAAACTCAATCTGGATAACACCTTCAGTTCTTCTCTTTCTACCTAATGAAGTACCTTACAGCAGCTGCATCCAGCTGCATCCAACTGCAGACTGAAAAGAGAGGGGTGGGCATATTCTTTTCATAATTTCTATAGATTTGAATGGAGGGAGACCTACAAAAGAGAAATATGTTTATTCTGTGTATGAGCCATGCATATTTGGTATGGGAATCCCTTTTTGAAATGTTATCCTAATATTAAAACAACAAGAATAACAGCAAAAAAATAACAATTCAAAAACAAATGTGAGTGCATTTAATTTTACTCAGAGGAGACAACAATAGTAGGGTCATCCACTGATTGTAGAGGTCATCTGCCGAATATGAAAAAAGACATGGATGACCGATGCAGCTTCAGTGTTGGATCTTTAGGTCAAATAATAGATAAGTATAGTTTGTTTTGCTATTTTACCACTTTTGCTGTTGTTTTTATTTTACAGATCGAATAACCCTTTTAACTAGCTTCTTTCTAGAAATAGATTGAACACTGAAATGTTCCTCATGCAAGCCCCAGCTTGTTCACCTTGATTTGGAGATTGCTTATTATTTCCATGACAGACCCCACAGTATGATCCTTTACTAGGTACATAAACCACCTTTCCAGACCTCTCGCTTTCATAAAATGTTTAGAGATAGCTGTCCCAAAAGGAGGCAAAAATGAGGCTTCTCGTATTCTGTAATACTCCCCAGTCAAATATAAAAAGGACATCTTTTTGTTATATATTACTGCTCCAAATGCAAATTAGATCATTACAGCGGAATAAAGTAGATGATATAAAACTGAACAATCTAAAATAAAATACTTTGAAATTTTTTCCCCAAATTAATTCAGTATACAAAACTGGTTTCGTAAAACAAAATATCTGTTTAAATTACATGTAAAGAAAATCTCACTTCATCATGAAAGTACAGCTAACAACAACCTGATAAAAGTAAGTTAAATCTGGAAATGTAATCCAACAGTCTTAGTTTTTTGTATTGTAGAGAAAAATATTAAACCTTTAGGAAAGGAATTTAAAATATCCGTTGAATACAAAATAAGTAATGAAAAAAAAGGATATCCTACGGGTCTTCTTTTCGTGTATGGGTGATAAAGGTAATGTGCGCTGAACAGAAGTCTAATGGGAATAGCAGCAGACAGGATGGAGTGGTAACGCTATAGGCAATTTTTAAACAACATAATTTTTAACTGACCTGACAGGGAGATTGTGAAAAAATACGGGAATGAATAATGTGAATCACATTTACTTGCTTTATATATACTATCTATAGCTAAGCACAACATGTGAAAACACCTGGGGGATCCACCAATAAATAGCAATAGGAAACAGTCTAATAATGGCACCACCTGTACTTGAGAGGAAATCTTTATACTGCAGGCTAGCCTATAAGCAAGTGGGTTAAAGAAAGGTTTGAATGGAAACTCGAATTTTATGAAACAGCTGTCCCCCCTGCAGACTAAGAAGGAACAGATGCTGCTCAAGTAGGATTATGAGAAAAAGTTTGAGTAGCATATTTTTAGTCAATGGCTGAGGAGAATGTATCATTGCCATCTTTAAAAAAAAGTTTGCATCTTGAACTTTAAAATTATTTAAGAAAACTCCCTTCTGTCAATAGATATTATTATGAATAATTAAAATTTTTTGTTCCTTACTTAGCATCAAGCCATGACCATGAAATAAATTATCACAATTGCTTAATTTGATATTAAGAGTCAGCAGACATTCTTTAATCACTTTATGGCTTAGGGTACCGTTACACGTCGCAACATTGCATGCAATTTCACTTGCAACTTACTGGTTGCAGTGAAATCGTGGAAACATTGTTACATTTGTACACTGCAACAAAATGGACCAATGTGTCCATGATTTCACTGCAACCAGTAAGTTGCAAATGAAATTGCATGCAATGTTGCGACGTGTAAAGGTACCCTCAGAATAGTCCAAACTGCAATATGCTAATATGCAATTTTGATTGGCAGTCTCATGTCATTGAGCTTCGAGGCACCACAGTGCACAGCTAGGGAATAGGCTACAAGTAATGTCAAACGTACATTAATTGGGGTCAACTATACTATGCGCTAGGGTACAAGTGCTAATTGGTTGGTTGTTCTGCATACTTGACAAGCTGGCCACCTTTGTTCCCTAAGTGCAATGGATGTTTTTATGGCTATCTTTTTGGTGAGTTTTTTTTTATTATTGTTTGTCCTCTAGTGTTTATTCTGCTAAAACAGACATATGGTTAGGACTCCTAAGTGTGAGGGCCCTTGAAGGTGGGTTATGAGCTTAGTGTTTCTTTCACTTTTTTATCTTTTGCAGTGTGCGACTGAGCCTTCTAGGCAGGGGATCTGTCATTTATGTGATGCATGTACATGGTGCGGGGCAGCCCACCTAATCTAATAGTAAGGGCGTGACCAATAGGCTGCATACTGTCATTATGCGTTACACGTGCTTGTGTAACTGACGCCCTATCGTAACCTTGTGTCTATAAATACCATCAGTCACCTCCCCATAGCATGGCTGGTCACAGGTGACGCACTGCCACCAATGCTTTGGTGGGTTGCAGGAGATTGTGCACGTGTATTAAGACAGCTGAGTTGCCTCTCAGTGGAATTAACAGGCTCCTGCTAAGTGCAATGGATGTATTTCATGGCTATCTTTTTTGGCGAGTTTTTTTCTGAATTTTTTGTCTTCTGGTGTTTATTCTGCTAAAACAGACATATGGTTAGGACTCGTAAGTGTGAGGGCCCTTGACGGTGGGTTATGGGCTTACGTATTTTGGCCAAACTATCCACTAACACCTCACATCACAATCTTTACTGTTTTTTTGCACTTTTTTTATCTGCAGCATGCAGCTGAGCCATCTAAGGGGCATCTGTCATTTGTGTGATGCATGTACATGGTGCGGGGCAGCCCGCTTAATCTAATAGTAAGGGCGTGACCAATAGACTGCATACTTACACTATGCGTTGCATGTGCTTGCATGACTGATGCCATATTGTAACCTTGTGTCTATAAATACCACCAATCAACTCCCACATAGCATGGCTGGTCGCAGGTGACACAACCACCCCCAATGTTTTGGTTGGTTGCAGGATATTGTGCACCGGCATTAAGACACCTGAGTTACCTCTCAGTGGAGCTAACAGCCTCCTCCTAAGTGAAATGGATATTTTTCATGGCTATCTTTTTAATGAGTAATTTTCCTTAAGCATGGCTCAAGTCTCCATTTGGTGTACATTCACGCAGGAGGTGATGGCTCATAAAAACGATCCTCTGCTGTGGAATGATCGTCACTCTCTGTTGGGTCTGACTCTCCCAGGTGGGTCTTCTCTTGCATCAAGCCTTGAGTTTTCTCTTGGATCTTATTTCTCATGGGTCATCTCTTTGATCTGATCTCTCTTGGTTCTTCTCTCAGATCTGGTCCCTTTGGGGTCTTCTCTTGGATCGGGTCTCTCTTTGGTCTTCTTCCAGATTTGGTCTTTGGTGGTGGAGGGGGGAGTGGGCATCTCCTTCGAACCTCCTGTCCTTGTGGGTGAGAATTTTAAGTCTCTGGATGACATCTCGGCTGTTGTGTGTCCTTCAACGTTTGTGTTATCAGCTTCTAAATGCTGTCTGTGACAGCTTTTGGTGTTACTGTTACTTTGGGTGTTAATTACTACAGTACATGCAAGGGTTAATATTGTTTCTTCGTTGGTAGTGCTAGGAAGGATTGCTCCAGTGAGTGTCCACTCCCACCTCTCATTAAGTAGTTGTGTGATCCTTCAGCTGTGGTCGGTGATAGTTCATTCTTACCTTGTCCAGACTGGTATTCCTCTCACAGACATAGCTTCCTTACATGATACAAATGCTATTGCCACTTTATATAACACCACAGTATCTAAAGTCTTGATTTGGCTGCTCCCCTCATGCACAGCAAAACTCACACAAGCAACAAACAACCCCGGCACTCCAGCCTCACTAAAAAACTGAGGCAGGGCTCCAGGGTTACTGAACAGAGATGGAAGAGATCCCATTCCACCATAAAATTCATTTAATACAAGCCGTCCCTTGCCAACTTTATGCCAGCATTCTCTGCAATAAAGCAAGCCTATTTCGTAAGTCTAATAACTTTCTTATCTCACAACCATAAACAGCTTTTCAACACTTTCAATTCTCTCCTCCACCCCCCAGCACCTTATACCTCTCCTTTCATCTCAGCTGTACTACTCGTAGACTCCTCAGGGCTGTAGGGTCCTGGTTGGGAGGGAGATGAGAAGGAGAGAGGTGCAGATCTAAGTGCAGATGTAATGAAATTCAAGTATAGTCAGAAAGAAAAACCGGATGACTTTCATCTCAGCTAAAGATTTTGACTCTTTCTTAAAGCAGAAGATTGATAATATCAGAGAAAGCTTTAGCCCACAGTCCCCACATAACTAATAATCTCTCATCTTCCAAAACTAGCTTCTCCACTATGACAGAAGATCAGTTCTCTCTTCTGTCAAAATCACATCTCACCACCTGCATGGTTGCCCTGCTCCCATCCAACCTTATCCACAACCTCACCACAGTCTTCACCTCAACCCTAAAATATCTCTTCACCCTATGGGTACCTTTACACGCGGCTACATTTCTAGGGTGGCTACAGGTAACTTACTGGTTGCAGTGAAATCATGGAGAGATTATTCCATTTGTACACAGCAACAAGATAGAACCTTGTCTCCATGATTTCACTGCAACCAGTAAGTTACCTGTAGCCACCCTAGAAATGTAGCCGCGTGTAAAGGTACCCTATCACTAACAATTGGCATCTTCCCCTCATTCTTTAAATATGTCTCGATCACAACCATCCTCAAAAAGTCTAGTTATCACCCTGTTTCACTTCTCCCTTGTGCCTCAAAATTACTAGAACAGCATGTCCATCTTGAATTATCCTATCAGTTTTCCTCCTGCTCCCTCTTTGACTGGTTACAATGTGGAATGTGACCGCATCAATCAACCGAATCTGCCCTAACTAAAGTTATCAATGACGTATTAACTGCCAAAAATAAGTGATACTACTCTGTCCTCCTTCTCTGGTCATGTCTTCTGCCTTACATACTGTAGACCACTCCCTCCTGCTACACATTCTCTCATCTCTTGGTATTGCAGACCTGGGCCTCTCCTGGATCTCTTACAGGTGCATCTCAATTAATTAGATTATCTACAAATAGTTAATTTATTTCAGTAATTCAATACATAAAGTGGAACGCATACCGTCTATTTTAGATTATAAAACGCACTTTTGTTCCCCCATATTTTGGAGGAAAGTGGGGGTGCGTCTTATAATCCGAATATACGGATTAAACTGCAGGGAAGGTGGGGGCAGCCCTGGAGCCTGTCCAGGGGATGGGGGAGACTGGTGCAGGCTGCAGGAGGCTCATATAATATGCACTGCCGCTGTCCATCACCATGGTGCTGAAACTGCACCGCGGTGATGGACTGGGGGAGCAGCGCATATTATATGTGCCTGTGCCCGCCCAGTGATGGCACATGCCCCCCCTGTGTTCGATATGGCCCCCATGCTGCTGCCCATAGTAAAATAAAAAACACTTTACTTAGCTTCTCCAGTGCTGTCCTCCCGGTGTCTCCCTGCTTGCTGCTGTGATCGGGCATACAGAGATGGTGTCACTCTGCTGTGCCGATCACATGACCGGCACCAATAACCAGGAAGTGGCTGAGCACATCGGCAAGCAGGGATACACCGGAGGACGGCACTGGAGAAGGTAAGTAAAGTGTTTTTTTTATTTTACTAGGGGGGCCATAGCCAGCACAGGGGGACATGTGCCAGCCATCGGGGATGTGTGCCAGCCACAGGGGATGTGTGCCAGCCATGGGGGAGGTGTTCCAGCCATGGGGGATGTGTGCCATCAATATGGGATGTGTGCCAGCACAGGGGACATGTGCCAGCCACAGGGGACATGTGCCAGCCACAGGGGATGTGTGCCAGCCATAGGGGACATGTGCCAGCTACAGGGATGTGTGCCAGCCACAGGGAATGTGTGCCAGCCATGGGACATGTGCCACTATAGGGATGTGTGCCAGCACAGAGGACATGTGCCAGCCACAGGGACGTGTGCCATCAATAGGGGATGTGTGCCAGCCATAGGGGACGTGTACCAGCCACAGGGGATGTGTCCCAGCCACAGGGGATGTGTACCAGCCACAGGAGATGTGTGCCAGCCACAGGGGACATGTACCAACCACAGGGAAATATGTGCCAGCCATAGGGGATGTGTGCCAGCCACAGGGAACGGGTGCCAGCCATGGTGGACATGTGCCAGCCATGGGGAATGTGTGCTAGCCACAGGGGACATGTGCCAGCCACAGGGGATGTGTGCCAGCCATAAGAGAGTGTGCCAGCCAAAGGGGATGTGGGCCAGGCCAGCTGTGTTTAAATCTCCCTGCTGACATCAGCTGTTGGTGTCAGTGTGGGAATTTAAACTAACAGCTGTTCTGACAGCTGATTCAGGTCCTTGAACCTGACATTGATCATCTGCTCAGTTTGGCAGCCAACAAACTGATCAGATGATATTGGATCTGGATTGGACGTCACGGGACCTCGACCCTGGACTACTTTGGAGGGGAGGGGGGGGATTCTTTACTAAAGATGGAGTCTCTAAGTGTTTTTTTTGTTTTATTTCTAATAAAATATTTTTTCTCTGTGTTGTGCTTTTTTTTAATACTTTACTACAAATTCATGGTGGTCATGTCTAATATTGGCGTGACCCATGAATTTCGGGCTTCGGTCTGCTGATAATACAAAGCTGGCCCTAACCCCATTATTACCCAGTGAGCCACTGCACCAGGGCCCTGGATGAGTTGGATACAGAGCAAGAAAATGGTGCTTCTGTGAGTGTAGCATTTACTGGGGCGGCTGTGGATTGCAATCTGCAGTGGGGGGGGGGCCCAGAAAGCTTGGGTCACCCCGCGCCATGGATTCCAGCCCCCAGCTGCCTAGTTGTACCTGGCTGGACACCAAAATAGCGTGAAGCCCCACATATTTTTTTTTCATTATTTCATGAAGTTCATGAAATAATAAAAAAAGGGCTTCCCTATATTGTTGTGTCCAGCCAAGTCCAAATAGGCAGCTGGGGGTTGGGGCAGCCCATTCCTGCCTGCTGGATCTGGCTGGCATACAAAAATATTACAAAGCCCGCGTCAAATTTATTTAGAAAAATTAATTACAAAATGAAAAAAAACACATTTAGGGACTGCATCTTTATTAACCCCTCAAGTGGAAGAGTTAATAAAGATGCAGTCTGTAAATGTTGAATTTCATGAAATAATAATAAAAAAAAATATGTCGGGCTTTGCACTATTTTGGTGTCCAGGCAGGTACAACTAGGCAGCTGGTTCTGGGCCCCCCTGCTGCGAATTGCAGTCCGCAGCCACCCAGAAAATGGCGCGTACATAGAAGCACCATTTTCTGGCTTTGTACCCAACTCATCCAGGGCCCTGGAGCAGTGGCTCACTGGGTAATAATGGGGTTAGGGCCAGCTTTGTATTATCAGCTGGTCCTAAGCCCGAAATTCATGGGGTCACGCCAATACTAGGCATGACTGCCATGAATTTGTAGTAAAGTATTAAAGAAAAACACAACACAGAGAAAAAATATTTTATTAGAAATAAAACAAAAAAACACTTAGTGACTCCATCTTTATTAAAGAATTCCCCCCTCCGACGTAGTCCAGGTTCGAGGGTCCCGCGACATCCAATCTGGATCCAATATCATCTGATAAGTTTGTTGGCTGGCAAACCGATCAGATGATCAATGTCAGGTTCATGGACCTGAATCAGCTGTCAGAACAGCTGCAGTTTAAATTTCCTGCACTGACACCAACAGCTGATGTCAGTGCGGGAGGTTTAAACACAGCTGATCTGATAGCTGTTTAAATTTCCCACGCCGACATAACCTATTGGTGTCAGTGCGACGGTGTCAGTGCAGGAGCTTTAAACACAGATGATCTGACAGCTGTTTACATTTCCCGCGCTGACACCGAACAGCTGATGGAAATTTAAATAGCTGTCAGATCAACGGTGCACTGCCGGCTCGAGCACAGCGCGGTCAGGTCTGATATAGACCTGATGGTGCTGTGCGGCCAAGCAATCACTGTAATGCCACAACCAACATGGCTGTGGCATTACAGTGTGTTGCAGCCAATGCCTGCATGTGGGCCTGCTCTCTAAAGAGCACCAAGATGCTCGGGCGAGTACCGGTGAGCATGCTTGGTTTATCACTAGTGCCACCCATAGTGGCCGTGTGCCAGCCATGGGAGACGTGTGCCATCAATAGGGGACATGTGCCAGCACATGGGGACATGTGCCAGCAATAGGTGATCACTGGGGGATGTGTGCCAGCACAAGGGGGCTCTATCCAATATAATGGGGCCATATCCAGATTAAGGGGGCTAATTTTAGGATGGGGGGGCTATATCCTAGGATGAGGGACAATGTACTAGGATGAGGGTGCTATGAGGGACATATACCCTATATGATTTGTTGGACGGACACTGGCATTATGAGACGGACCCCATTTAACATTAAAAATTACTTTTTTCTCTTTTCCTTAACCAAACTTGGGGTGCGTCTTATAATCAGGTGCGTCTTATAAGGCAAAAATGCGGTATATTGTATAGAGGCATTACAAACAGAGAGGTCTATTTCAAGTTTTTATTTCTGTTAACATTGATGATTATGGCTTACAGCCAAGAAAAACCCAAAGGTCATTATCTCAGAAAGTTAAAGTAGGGAGGATGAAGGGTTAGAGATAAAATATTACCTAAATATGTATAAGAGGCTTCGCATTTTGTGGGGTTGTGAGAGTCACAACCAGTATAAAAGAATATCACAGCTGTTGCAGTCCCCAGCGTGGTGCATATAGAAGTAGAGAGGATGAAAGGTTAAAAACCATGCTGCCACATTCCACAAGACATCAAAGGGTGAATATAATATTGATTTATTAGTCAACGTGTTTCCTAACTCAGGATATATCAATATCCTATTGCCATGTTTCAGGGAGCCCTGAAACACGTTGACTAATAAATCAATATTATACTCACCCGTTGATGTCTCGTAAATATGGCAGAACAGTTTTCAACCCTTCACCCTCTCTACTTTCATTTTCTGAGATATTGACCCTTGGGTTTCAATTGGCTGTAAGCCATAGTCATCAACATTTACATAAAAAACACTTGAAACAGATCACTCTGTTTGTAATGACTCTATACAATATATGTGTTTCACTTTTTGAAAGGAACCTGAAGATCCACCTCTTCTGACAAGCCTACAACCTACAGTGAGCCATGACCAGCTCTTCCCTCTCCTATTGTATCCTCATTCATCCCTTGTAAACTCTGAGCCCTCCTGGGCAAGGTCCTCTCTCCTCCTGGAGCTCCGTGTGCCTTGTATTGGTCATAATATTGTGCTTGTCTATGTATGCCCATTTTCACATGTAAAGCAACATTAGATAAATGGCATTATATTAATAATAATAATATGAAATATGTTGAGTATGCATCACATTTAAGGGGTTTGCGACACAATGACCCGTATACTTTTACAATTCAGATAAGTTAAAAAACTTTATAACTTTTACAAATCAGATAAGTTAAAAAAGTAGGATTTAGTGTAGGTCTGCCATTATAGAAACCTTCTTTGACCAAGAGCATTGGACATTTGCCTGCTTTTTGCTAGAGAGTAAAAAACGGCATTAGACAATTCAACTTTATGGAGACAGACAAAACACACTAATATTAATCTTCAGCCTTCATCCTCTTCTACAGTTAGTGTTCAGGGAGTAAAAGATACATAATTTAGCTTTTAAACATGTCTGAATGACATATAGTCAAATAAAATAAGGGTTGTTGTGGAAGAACCCTTTCCATGTTCAGCAAGAAATTAGAGTGGGAAAAGTATACTAGAATGATTTTTGGATGGAATTGGCACACAGCTGTGCCCACCATGACTGTTCCTAACACTCAGATGTAGGTCAGCTCTTTGCACTGTAAGTTGTATTAAAGGGAATCAACCAGCAGGATTTAGGGCCAAAAGTGAAGCCAAGGCCTTACAAGCACTGGCATGCTGAGTGCAATCATACTTTACTTCAATGATTTAAGGTTTGATTGAAGAGAAAAGTCTTACCAAACACTGAGAAAACAGTGAAGCAAAGTAGTATGTGTGTTGCACAGCATCAGTTTATGGGGTTGGGTTTCTTTTATTACTCCTCTGTAGGCTATAAGTCAAACCCTCATCCCTCCCTCCCTACCACTTTATACAGGCACATTACATCTGACATCGTACATGGTGATAGCACAATGTCAGGTGTCCTACGTGGCTGAGCTCATTACTTCCTCCCTACCACCTTCGTCTCCAGCTTTTCACGGCTTCTTCTCCTGTCTGTGACTGGCGGTCACAGGAGAAGGTCTAGTCCCTTTGTTCCCCAGTCTCCTCTTCTGCTTGTGACTGCAGTCTGTGACTGTGAGGAGACGAAGGACATGCAGAGATTGGAGTGGGCTAGGTCTTTTCCTGCACTCCATTGACTGGACATTCACAGACAGGAGAAGAGGCAGTGAGAAGCCGGAGATGAAGGTGGGAGGGAGGGATGAGCACATAGGATGGCTGAGATTGTGCTATCATCATGCATGATGTCAGACGTAATGTGCCTGGTATATAGTGACATGGAGGGAGGGAAGAAGAGAGGGAGGGAGGAGGAGGGTTTGGTTTAGAGCCCACAGGGGAGTAATAAAAAGAAAACAGCCCCTCCTAGTGATGCTGTGCTGAACATATACTAATTTGCTGCACTGTTTTCATGGTGTTTGATAACAGTTTTTTCTTCAATAATACATGTAATAATTGAAGTAAAGGTACGATTGCACCCGGTATCCCCGTGCCTGTAGGGCCCCATTCACACTGCGTTTTTTGCACTCAGTGTGGATCCTTGAATTCAAGGATCACATGGACAGGTACTGATCTGTTCAAACATATGCCAACTAATGTTCATGCATCAGTGTTTGTCACTGATCTGTCATCAGTACCAGAGATTGGGCTGGGAGGACCTATACCTTGTTTCTGAGCATGCACAGTACAGCAAAACAGATCCGTTTTATGGATCTGTTTTTTTCATGATCCGTCTTCATAGACCCCATGTTATTTGACGTGGAGAGCTACGGATATGTCTGTCTGTTGGTGTCTGCTTTTTTCAAGGCACCCCAAAATCGCAACAGTCTCCGATTCTGGGTGCATGAAAAAAACTGACATAAACGGATCAGTGACAAAACTGACACACACGGATGGCTATATAGGACCAATCCGTGCCCATAGGGATACATGGGAGGCCAAAACTGATCCGTGGCCATCCGTTTTAAAACAGATAGACATGGATCACAAATTATGCAGTGTGACGGCAGCCTAAGGCACTGGCTTCACTTTATAGCCCAAAATCCTGCTGGTTGGTTTCCTTTAAGTTTTTATATTTGTGTATGTTCTGTGCAAATCCTTGTTATGAGAATCTAAGAAAAGCCACAAAAAAGTTGCATAATATGTTAAGTTGCTTTAACATTTTTAAAGTTGAATTTTCGTTTCTTGATTTTCTTTGTTTTGTTATTTACTCGTAACGGCATAAAGGATATATTTAACAAGCTGAAGAAACCTGTGACATAATTAACAAAATAAGAAATAAAAGTGTCTGTTTTCAGACAAATCTCTTTCATTTTTACTTGTTTTGTTTGATCTAAAGACTAAAATAAAGGCTAACATCAAGGGTTAAGCTCTGGTTTATCTGAACTTAACAAAGACACCCTTTTGAGTGTTTTTGTAAATCTGTAAATGCTTTCATCATGCACAAGAAAGGGTAAGAGAACAAAGCATGTGCACTTACATGCGCAGGAGCCTATCTTGCCACAGTATAGTAGTTAGTGGAATTATTATGTTTTGTGTGTTTCCCAGTGAAGATAAAATGTAACTCTAATGTCTGGCATCAGTTCTGAGAGGAGATCAATAGCCATACTTTGTTTAGACTCATTTCAAGAGGTTTTATGAGCACTACAATGCTTTCGTATTTTTGATCCAAAGTTTTTATGGAACAGATAAATATATGTCTAAAGCTAAAGTGTTGGTAAAGAATATTTCCACCAAAAATATTAAATTGGGCTTGCATTAGTAAATCAGAAGTGACTGTAGTAGTCCTTTGTAACTAGTATTTTCATAATTTCTTTTACTTGTAAAGATATTGGCACTTTTCATTTATGGCAAAAATCACCTTATAACAAAATGTAAAACAGGACATGCAGCCATATTAGTTGCCGCTTTTGAATTACGGTATCTTTGGTATGTTTTCTTACTTTTCTGTCTTTGTCTGTTTCTAAATTAGACATTTCATTGCCACATTTTGGGAACCAATACTGTCACCAATTGCTTAGGCTAGGGTCAGACCTGCGTCAGCCCTCTGGCTGACGAATCCGCTTGAAACTTAGAAATTTCCAGGCTGAGCGCATAGCGTTAACAGCATGTAACACTGTGCGCGGCTGTGTATGCATCTCTATGGTTACCTGATGCCTCGCGCAGCCACCTGCTCCAGTCATATGGACTGGATATGCGCTATTGCAGAGCGCACAGGAAATCGCTGCAAACCGCGTTTCCTGTGCATTCAGTAATAGCGCATATCCGGTCCTTGTGAATGGAGCCAGCAGCTGCGCTAAGGGTCAGGTGGCCATAGAGATGCAATACACAGCCAGCGCATAGCGTTACATGCAGTTAATTATTTGCTCTCAGGCTGACAAAATCTAAGTTTAAAACAGAATCATCTGCCTTAGGGCTGACTCAGGTCTGACCCTAGCCTTAGACTTCAAAAATGTTCCAGACAGAAGATTGGATTTCTTTTTTATTTTGGTTATGTTATTTCTCTCTAAGTTTTGATGACGGATGACTGATGGGCAAATAGGTTTGCCATAACATTTCCATATTGCAGTTATTCATCCCCTCCATGTGCTTAAAGGGAACCTGTTAGCTCGTTCTTCCCCCCTCTGCTGTCACTACCTGTCCATGCACATTCCTAGCTGATCCCTTACCACCCCTCTCTGACCTAAAAGTGCCCTATAAAGCTTAAGAAAAATGATCTAGAACTTACATGTAGTCTCCTTCTGGCTCTTAGCATGCCCCGCTGGATGTCCTCATTGCTTGTGCTGTGCCACCTCTTTTTGAAATTCCCACCTCCTTTGCTACTATGATGCGCCAGGCCGGAACGTTATCACGTGGTACAGCCTGGCTACGGCGCATGCGCAGTGTGTATATTGAAGCTGTGTCGTACACGTCATAAGCCCCCACAATGCACTGGGCCAGATATGACATTCCGGCCTGGCGCATCATAGTAGCAAAGGAGGCGGAAATTTCAAAAGGGCGGCACAGCACAAGGAATAAGGATGCCCAGCAGGGCAAGCTAGGAGCCAGCAAGGGGTGGGAGAATGGAGCCCTGGATCCCGCCTCTCCAGTCTCTTAATGAAGACTACATGTAAGTTATAAATCATTTTTCTTAAGCTTTATAGGGCACTTTTAGATCAGAGAGGAATGGTTAAGGATCAGCTAGCAAGGTGCAGGGACAGGTACTGACAGCATTAGGTAGAACAAACTGACAGTTCCCTTTAATTATGTACGGTATATTTGGCTCAATGCAACTGATCAATTGCAATGTTTTTTATATACTTTGTTATTCCATGCCATTTCATTATAACTTGTCAATGATTAAATGATGTAACCTGTATTCAATAGTCTCCCATATTAGTATGTAAGTTTATATTCAGTTATAATGAATTGTATAAGGTTGTGTACAGAATTCTTCCTCCCTTAATACTTTTTTTATCATCATAGTAACTGGCAACAAATTTCAACAGCTAAGGGTGCTTTCACATCAGCGTTTTTCGTAATTCGCGGCAGATGCGGTGAAAAAACCGCATCTGCCGCGTTTGCCGCATAACCGTTCCACTCGCGGCGCGGTTGCGGTTTTTTCTATGCAAAGTATAGGCGTACTTGCGGCAGTGCGGCAAGTGCGGTTTTGCACTTGCGGCAGGTGCGGCCGCGAAAAAAACCGCGGCTTACTGCGGTTTTTTTCGCGGCCGCACCTGCCGCAAGTGCAAAACCGCACTTGCCGCACCTGCCGCAAGTACGCCTATACTTTGCATAGAAAAAACCGCAACCGCGCCGCAAGTGGAACGGTTATGCGGCAAACGCGGCAGATGCGGTTTTTTCACCGCATCTGCCGCGAATTACGAAAAACGCAGATGTGAAAGGGCCCTAAGTCAGTCATATGTGTTTACTAGCAATGTATACATTTATCCTAGTTAAAATTGGAATTGAATTGACTAGAGTTTTACAAAAAACATATTCTACAGATTTGCTGAAATTTGCTTCATGTGAATTCAGCAAAATGGCAGCTAGCTGTAGTTGGAATTGGGCCCCTGAACTTATGGGTCCCTGTAAGGCTACATACGTTGCACCTATGAATGATATGTCCGCCCCTGCAAGAACCAACTCAACTTTCTTTCTAAACCAAGGGTGAAATAATGTAATAAATTTTAAGTCTATGATGATTAGAAAAATCTGTAGAGTACTGCATTTTAGTGAACTATAAAGATGTGCGGAAAAGTTGCAGTACCAGTGCTACCATGATACCAAATCTGTAAAAGCCTGCATGAAAACTATTAACATCAATGAGCACAGAAGAAATTACACCCCATGCTGCTTCAGCAACACCTATCCCGAACGTCAGAGTAAATTACTTGACTGGCAATATTAGATATCACACCAAATAATATATAAAACTTTCAATTTGAAACACCATATGATGAGATATACCAAATGAACTCTGCTCTGTTCTGCTCCAAGTCACAAAAGTACCACATCTCACTGTAACATTGATTATCTGTTTAGCTATCATCCTGCTCATAAGAGAACAAGAGCTGTGAAATATTAGTAACTTTATGTCTCCTTATTTTGCTGTGTACCTAGAAAAGACATCCAGGAAGGATAGTTTGCAATATATTTTTCAGAATTCTAAAGGTCAGGGCTAATGTATTTAGCTTTGGGCTATTCCTACAATTGTATATGTCTTGTTCGGCATCTATAGATTACACCCTTATGCTTGCTGACAAAACCAACACATTGACCTGATGGATAGTGTAACCTTTAGGAGATACTGTAAAAGTCACTAGGTTATTTCTTGACATATTGTGAAATTGATCAGAGTATATCATATTATATGTTTGCCATCTTGGTGCATTACATTATGTATGCTTGCTGCTCTCCAAACACATGCATTGACTGAAAATATTACAGCTGGGTTATATTCACATGGCAATCTAGTAAGATTGGTATATTTGATGGTATTGTATATCTTAAACAATTACAGACTGAATTATTTGGTTTCAAACTGGTCATTTTCGTTTAACTTTTTTTGTATGCGTGATTAAAAAGCTTGCTACTTATGCGTGCTAATATATTTCTTTGTTAAATGAAGATGAAATGCATATGCTCTGGATCTTGAATGTTGGCATATCTCTTATGGCCGCTTTACACATCGCGATATCGCAATGCAACATCTATAAAAAGTCAAGTGGTGTGGCCGTTGCAGTTGATATCGTTTGTGTGTTGTGTCATGTACATGGGCAATGCGACGCACAAACAACCTAACTACGATATTGCAAGAAGATTGTGCAAGCCTTCAACCGTATGATATTGTATAGGCAATGTGGCAGGATCATGCTGTGTGACAGCGCAACTACGATTTGGAGTACAACTTCCCCAATTCACTCCAATGTGAAATGGTTGTTTCCTGGGTTGCTCATACTCAGCGTGGGCAAGGGCGTACACCATCGTAGTTGCGTTGCCTGCCGATATCTCCCTGTGTGACATCTACTATGCGATCTTGGACAAGTGCCAAAAACGTGCGCTCTCCAGTGAGATTGTATGCAGTATCGGAACGATATTGCGACGTGTAAAGCGGCCCTTAACTCTATCACATGTTCTGCACATCCAATTGACAAAATTTGAAAGACATTGTTGTAGACCTGGATATGTTTAAGAAATTCTCCAGAGTGTGGGAAGAACCAGCAAGCATATTTTCAAGCTCTTCTGCTGGAACAGGTGATTTGAGCTTTCCGCCAGTATAACACATTTCTGGTCATTCACCTTTGTACTTAATTACACTACAGTGTTCACATTGTTTCTCCATTTGACCAATCAGAAGCAATTATGGTTGACCACATTAGGATTTTAAATTGTAAAAGAAATCAGTATCTTGCGTATTAGCCCGGGTAGTAGCTCGTCAACCTGAAGATGATTTCTGAATAAAAAATAATATTCATTGGCACTGCTACAAAGTCAACTCTGAATATGATAAGCAAATAGAGCTAATAAATAGCACAAAGGTAATCTGATGTTTTCAGGTATTTGTTAGTATGAGTGGTGCTCAGCCAAAAAAGACAGGAAAAATTTTAAGCAGATAAAGCAGAAACATAAGCGGCACTCACCAGTGTTTCTGATAAAATGTAGCAATTTTTTGGATATTTTATGCAGGATGTGAAGTAAAAGAATGACAGCTGTTTCAAGTGTCACCATGCTTTCTCCCAGAAAATTATTGCAATTACACATTTTATTATTCATATGTTTATTTCCTTTGTGTGTATGGAAGCAACACAGAAAAAGAGGAAAAAAGGCAAACTGGACATAAAGTCACACAAAACCCCCAAAATAGGCCAGGCAAAATTGCTGCCACCTTTTCAAAATTGTGCGTAAGCAACTATGTTTTGAACATGTGATGCTCGTTCAAACTGACCTGTGGCAAGTAACAGATGGGAGCAATATGAAAATCACACCTGAAACCAGATAAAAAGAGAAAAAGTTGAGTCCTAGGGTATAGGTCTTCCAGCAGAACAATGGCCCCAACACACTTCAGGAAGCACCCAGAAATAGATGGAAGCAAAGCACTGGAGAGTTCTCAAGTGGCCACCAAAAAATCCCGTTGAACACCTGTAGAGAGATCTTAAAATTGCTGTTGGAAGAAGGCAACCTTCAAATATAAGAGACCTGGAGCATTTTAAAAAGAAGAGTGGTTCAAAATCCCAATTGAGTGTACTAAGAATCTTGTTGATGGTTATAGGAAGTGATTGATTGCAGGTATTGATTTCAAATGGTGTGCAATCAAATATTATGTTGAGAATGGCAACAATCCAGCCCATTTTGAATGTTTTGTATGAAATTTTGTCGTATTGCCTTTTTTCTGCTTTTTTGTGTTGTCCCAATACACACAAAGGAAATAAACGTGTATGTGTATAAAAAACAAGTAAATTTGATAATTTGTGTTGCAGAAATATTTAATTTTCTGGAACAATTTCAAGGGTACCAACTAGTGATGAGTGAGTGCCGTAATATTTGTAATCGATATACTTGTTATGAGTACTTTCTAATAATCGCATATTCATTCCGAATAGTGATTACAATGTAAGTCAATGGGAAACAAGAGTGATGTTATGCTAGACCTTACAAAGGGCTCTGGGGAGCTGAGGAAATGGGTGGGAAAGTGATGAAACAGAATGGGAAAAGCCTGGAGAATATGCCTGCATGCATTTCTGACTCACATATGGTTTGTGGGAATGGAATAGCTTTGTTGCAGGATTATGCCACTGTTGCAGATACACAAGAACAACTACCAAACCTAGCCTAAATCGCATTTAATAGGGCAAAAAATATCAGAAACAGTCCTGCATAATCACTTGTATAAAAGACTAAATAAACCAGAGAAACAAAAAAAATACCACTTTTAACATTTGTTCACACATAGTGTCGTGGCTTTTTTTCACCTTTTACAATTGGGAGGGCCCTGACTTATACATTTTTTCAGTCCCTCTGTCATACATAATTTTTAAAGGGAACCTGTCACCCACCTAAAGCCTCCCAGGCTCTCACTACCTGTCCCTGCACCTTCCTATTGCTACTCTAACTATCCCTCTCTGTCCTAATTGTGACCTGTGACTGTGTTAGAAAACATTTTTAATACTCACTCATTATAATGAATCGGGGGGCTACCTATGCTAGCCCCCTGGGTATCCTCTCTATGTCCCCTTCGCCTCCTCCTTTCTTGTTTATTACGCCCCGATGGGCATGATATTGACTTCCCAATGCATGCTCCCCGCCTGGCACGCAGCCGTCTGCAGAGTGTCGGGTATGACGCCGAATGAGTCATTTCCAGTGCTCGGCATGCTAAGTTTAGGCTGGGCAGTACGCATGCTCTGTGGAGCACAGTATGTCAGCTCATCTGTGATCTTCCACCTCCATGATATTTTGCGGCCCCACATTTAAATGTTCAGAGGGCTTGCAGTAGGCAAGAACTATGAGTTTAGTAACAGCCGTCATGTGGCCCTGTTATATACATTTGAAAGTGCCCTTCTCTAGAAATTTTGGAGGACCCTCTTGTGTTCATTTGAGGCTGCTCTCACTTATTCATATTGTAGGGCCCTCACTCTACAATTTAACTCATTAAAAGGCAGAGATGACATGGGAAAAGGGCAAGCAACATGCAGTAATAAAAGGTAGCTGTGAGTGCGGTCTGCGATCCTCAGGTTTGGCTGAACTTTGTGAAACGGAAAAATAAAGCTGCACTAGTCACCTGGATGACGAGCTCAAATATATCTCTTGTGCAAGTCAATGGACAAAGGATATATGGTTACCCCCCCCTCCAGGATGGGTCGGAGAAGCTTCTCCAAATGGCTCAAAGATTGTAATTGACAATATCCCCCAGAGTATACAGGAAGAGAAGACTTCTTGATACTGTACTACTTGGTCCACTGCACAATGTGCATAGGGTTTGTAAAAATTAGCCCCCTATGGCTGAGTGAAGGTTGATGCAGGAAAACATCATCCCAAGGGTCTCCAATCACAAATAGCAGTTAGACTGTAGTAGGAATACTGTCCTAGACTAGTTTGTCCACTGCACAATGTGCATAGGGTTTGTAAAAATGAGCCCCATGGGCTAAGTGAAGGTAGATGCAGGAAGATGCAATTTTAAGGGCCTTCAATCACAAATAGTAGCTACACTGGAGTAGGCATACTGTCCTGGTTTGTCCACTGCACAATATGCATAAGGTTTGTAAAAATTAGTGATATGGGCTGAGTGAAGGCTGACGCAGGAAGACACCATCCCAAGGGCCTCCAATCACAAATAATAGTTAGGCTTTAGTAGGAAGAGGAAAAAAAATCTGAAAAAGAGGGCTGTATATAATGCAAAATATATAAATCTTTATTGAATTAATCATAAAAACAGTAAATAAAAATCAATGGGTAACCAAACTATACATAGCCTACATGTGCCTCTTATTTATGTAGAACATGGCAATACATAGGTATGAATATGCTATAGACAAGGAAAATATAAAAAAGTGCAAAGAAAAGAAATTAATGAATAATCAAATTGCCTAGTGCAAAAGATTAAGGACTCAGTCCATACTAAAAAAGTGCAAAGTGTCAAAAATACACTCCATAATAAAGTGCAAACCAAATAATGTAAGATTCCTACTTATATTCATCAATAATCAATAACACAGTGTAATAATGCAAATCCAGCTATAGCAATATAGCTATAGCTGGATTTGCATTATTACACTGTGTTATTGATTATTGATGAATATACCGTATATACTCGCGTATAAGCCGAGTTTTTCAGCCCAAAATTTGGGCTGAAAAGTCCCCCCTCGGCTTATACGCGAGTATATACCGCCCGCGCCGCCACCCGCATCAGTATTCAGGCCCCCATCAAGATCCAGGGCATCCCCCCTTGCTCGGCAAACCTGTAAAGTAAAATCCTTATACTTATCACTGTCCTCTCGCCGCCGTCCCGCCGCTGCAGACACCGCAATCCTCCATCTTCATTCAGCGTCTTCTGGCTTCCTGTGGTCGCAGGCAATGACGTCAATGTCAGCGCCGACCACAGGAAGCCGGAAGATGCTAAATGAAGATGGAGGATCGCGGTGTCTGCAGCGGCGGGACGGAGGCGAGAGGACAGTGATAAGTATAAGGATTTTACTTTACAGGTTTGCCGAGCAAGGGGGGGGGCCCTGGATCTTGATAGGGGGGCCTGTATAACCCTGGGGCTGGTGCTGTATATACTCCTGGGGCTGCTTTTGTATATACCCCTGGGGCTGGTGCTGTATATACCCCTGGGGCTGCTGCTGTATATACCCCTGGGGCTGATGCTGTATATACCCCCGGGGCTGGTGCTGTATATACCCCTGGGGCTGGTGCTGTATATACCCCTGGGGCTGCTGCTGTATATACACCTGGGGCTGGTGCTGTATATACCCCTGGGGCTGCTGCTGTATATGCCCCTGGGGTTGGTGCTGTATATACCCCTGGGGCTGCTGCTGTATATACCCCTGGGGCTGGTGCTGTATATACCTATGGGGCTGCTGCTGTATATACCTCTGGGGCTACTGCTGTATATACCTCTGGGGCTGCTGCTATATATACCCCTGGGGCTGGTGCTGTGTATACCCCTGGGGCTGCTGCTGAATACACCCCTGGGGCTGGTGATGTATATACCACTGGGAAGGCTGCTGTAACACTGCTGGGGCCTGTATGTACCACTGGGGAGGCTGCTGTATACCACACTGCTGGGGGCTGTATACTACCACTGGGGAGGCCTGTATACCACACTGCTGGGGGCTGTATACCTGTGCTGGGGTCCACCCTCGGCTTATACACGAGTCAATAGGTTTTCCCAGATTTTGGGGGCAAAAGTAGGGGGGTTGGCTTATACACGGGTCGGCTTATACACGAGTATATACAGTAAGTAGGAATCTTACATTATTTGGTTTACACTTTATTATGGAGTGTATTTTTGACACTTTGCACTTTTTTAGTATGGACTGAGTCCTTAATCTTTTGCACTAGGCACTTTGATTATTCATTAATTTCTTTTCTTTGCACTTTTTTATATATTTTCCTTGTCTATAGCATATTTATACCTATGTATTGCCATGTTCTACATAAATAAGAGGCACATGTAGGCCATGTATAGTTTGGTTACCCATTGATTTTTATTTACTGTTTTTATGATTAATTCAATGAAGATTTATATATTTTGCATTATATACAGCCCTCTTTTTCAGATTTTTTAATTCTATTGCTGTATGCAATATTATAGTTCCATGATTTTATAGGATACAAACATTGAATTTTTTATATATATTTTAAACAATCTAGAATCCTTCTGCAGGTTTAACTTTGATTTTAGTAGGAATAGGCTAGGGTCACACTTAAAGAGAAAATAGAGAGCGCTCCCTGGGAAAAAACCTCCCTGAGTTGTGATTTTAGGAAGGCCAGTAGGTCGCTCACCTTTTGAGGTTGTGTGCCCTCGCTCAACCCTGGATTATAGTCTCCTATGGGTGTAATAGCCTCTGGATGCAGTGCCCAGGTAGTGGCATCCTCCTGTGCTAATCCTGCTGCTCCTTGGCGTAGAACATCAGGGATTCTGTGTCACGTGACCGTGAACCAGAATTACATCACCGCAGGTCCTAGAATCAAGCAGGCTGTTGACCGGGAACCACAGGTCCTTCTCACATGTAAGGTGTTTCGATCCAACTAGAACAGCTCCCGCCGAACTCCCATAGGGAGTAATATCATACAGGAAACAGAGATTTATCGGCTTATGGAGCGCTAAGTGAATGAAATTCAGGGAGAACGCATTTCAACAGTACAGTACTGTCTTCCTCAGGTGACCCCACCTTCCTCCCCACCTGAGGAAGACAGTACTGTACTGTTGAAATGCGTCGTGGCTGCACAAGGGGCCAATAAAGGTCTGTTTCAATCCATCTCCGTGTATTTGATTCACTTAGCGCTCCATAAGCCGATAAATCTCTGTTTCCTGTAGGGTCACACTTAAGGCTGGCACAAGCGCTAAAAACTTTGCAAATCAGTCGTAGCGCATAGCATTAATGCTATGCACTGCCGGTGCAATGCAGCCCCATAGAAACCTACTGTTTACCTTAGCTGCAGTCACACACAAATCTGCAGGACGTGCGCTTTAGCTGAGCACACAGGAAAATGTTGCAGACTGCATTTCCTGTGCGCTCAGCTAAAGCACACGTCCTGCAGATTCGTGTCTGGCCACTGCTAAATTAAACAGTGGGTTTCTATGGGGCTGCGTTGCACTGGCAGCGCATAGTGTTAACGCTATGCGTTGCGGCTGATTTTCAAAGTTTTTAGTGCTTTTGTCAGCCTTAAGTGTGATCCTAGCCATACTGTCCTAGACTAGTTTGTCCACTGCACAATGTGCATAGGATTTGTAAAAATTAGTCCTATGGGCTGAGTCAAGGTTGTCGCAGGAAGACACCATATCAAGGGCCTCCGATCACAAATAGTAGCTAGACTGGAGTAGGAATAATGCCCTGGTTTGTCCACTGCATAATGTGCATTGGGCTCATAAAAATTAGCCCTATGGACTGAGTGAAGGTTAACACAGGGAGATACCATCCCAAGGGCCTCCAATCACAAATACTAGTTAGGCATGTGCACCTATAAGTGATGATTGACCCAGTGTAACTGAAAACACCCTCTGACATGACAGTAGCTGTCAGGCAGGCCATCATCTACAAGGCGTAGAGTGTTACTACTGGGATGCCCATTCGGCGTTATTATATACATCACCTGTTGCTCACGGCACTTCCTGAGTCTCGGATGAATCACTGGCCACTTGACTCCTCCGGACCAATCAGGGAGCCGCTGAGTCAGAAGGGGCGGATTCGGCGCTCTGTGCCTGCACAAATGGGATGGTCGGAGTGAGGTCACTCCATGAGGCTGGCGGTGCCATATTAAGAATATTAAGAAAGGGCACATCTGTGATGGGAGCTTACTTACATTGTGTTTCTGTTAATCATTGAACATTTTGGCAAACTTGTATACGGTAATTCAATAGGCTGTTGTTATATATGTTCACTTCACTTGATTTGTAATGTTTTGAATATTCTTTGTATGGGACAATAAAGATGGTTTAATTTTAAAACTAAAACAGAGTAGTGTGACTTTGACAATCGTAGACTATTGTTTATATGGGTAAAAAACCTCCATTTGGGTTCCCCAGGTGTACAATAATAATAATAATAATATTTATTCATTTATATAGTGCTATTAATTCCATAGTACTTTACATACATGAGTAAAGCTGTCTCTCTTGGAGCTCACAATCTGAACAACCTATCAGTATGTTTTTACAATGTGGGAGGTAACTGTAGTGCCCAGAGTAAACCCAACCAAATACAGGGAGAACATACAAACTCCTTGCAGATGTTGTCCTTAGTGTCCTTGGTGGGAATTGAACCCAGGACCTCAGGATCCCAGCATGGCAAAGGCTGCTGTACTAACCACTTGAGCCACTGTGCTTCTTTTGGTGGACAAATGTATTTAAAAGGAGGTACATGAAGGAACCCATTAGAAGAACTTACTGCCTGAGGATAGCTATGTTTTTGATAATCTTTGAGATTATGCAGTGATTGTTTCAGGAGACACAGCAGCGGGATGGTTACCCCTGAAAATAATGCGACAAAAGGGACATGTTAAATCAAGGTGTGTCCACTAATTAGCATCACAGGTGTCTACAATCTTGTAATCATTCATTAGGCCTGTATATATGGCTACAGATACTCACTGTGCTGTTTGGTGTGTACCACACTCAACATGGACCAGAGAGAACAAAGTAAAGAGTTGTATTAGGAGATTAGAAAGAAAATTATAATCAAGCATGTTAAAGGTAAAGGTTATAAGACCATCTCCAAGCAGCTTTATGTTCCTGTGACTACAGTTGCACATATTATTCAGAAATTTAAGATCCATGGAACTATTGCCAACCTCCCTGGATGTAGCTGCAGGAGGAAAATTAATGACAAATCAAAGAGATGGATAAATGAATGGTAACAAAAGAGCCCAGAAAAACTTCTAAAGAGATTAAAGGTGAATTTCAAGCACAAGGATCACACTATCCATTGTTGTTTGAGCCAAAGTGGACTTCATGGGAGATGACCAAGGAGGACACCACTGTTAAAAAAAATCATAAAAATGGCAGACTGGAATTTTTCAAACTATATGTTGACAAGCCACAAACCGTCTGGGAGAATGTCCTATGGACAGATGAGACAAAAATTAAACTTTTTGGCAAGGCACATCAGCTCCATGTTCAAAGATGGAAAAGTGAAGCATATCAAGAACAGAACACTGTCTCTACTGTGAAACATGGGAGAGGCTCTGTTATGTTCTGGGGCTGCTTTGCTGCATCTGGCACATGGTGTCTTGAATCTGTGCAGGGTACAATGAAATCTCGAGACTATCAAGAGATTCTGGGGAGAAATGTGCTGTCTTGCAAATGGGTCTTGCAACAGGATAATTACCCAAAACAAACTTCTAAAAACACCCAAGAATGGCTAAGAGGAAAACATTGGACTATTCTGAAGTGGCCTTCTATGAGCCCTGACCTAAATCCTATTGAACATCTTTGGAAAGAGCTGAAACATGTCGTTAAAACACGAGACAACTGGAGCAGTTTGCTCTTGAGGAGTGGGCCAGAATACTTGTTGAGAGGTGCAGAAGTCTCATTGACAGGTACAGGAATCGTTGAATTGCAGTGATTGCCTCAAAAGGTTGTACAACAAAATATTGAGTTAAGGGTACCATCATTTCTGTCCAGGCCTATTTCATGAGTTTACATTTTTAACAATTCAGTGGAAGCAGCGTTGAAAAGCAATGTCTGACTTTCATTTGTTCATTTTCATAGATTTTTTATTTTATTATTACTTTTGTCAGATTCAAGTTACTTCTGTGACCATTGTGGGTTTTTCTTTTATTAAACGAGGGGTACCAACAATTTTGACCACGTGTGTATATAGACCTTGTATTTGAACACTGCCCTGCCCCAGAATATCATAAGCAAAACATGTAGAAAAAGGGTGTCCTCATGGCATTTTTCTTTGCAGTATATGACAATATACTTTTGTGCAGTCTTATTTTTAAACTATTCTTATTTTAGATTAGTAGAGAGTTGGCAGGAAAATAAAGCCATTTCTTTCAGATTTTTCCGATAAAGATTATTTTGCAAATGAACTGACATCTCTGTCTTTCACATATTTCACATTACCATCTACATTATTCTACAGTGCTGTCTGGTATTGCAGAACTTTAATTCACAGAATAATAAACTGTTAATTTCATGTAAAGACTTGATAATATATGCAAAAGTGATTTTAGGATACATTGATAATTGCTTAACAGACACAGCAAATCTATGTAACACAAAGTGTACAGGCCAACATTGGTAAGGCCACAAAATATTTCAAATTTCTCCTTTTTAAAAAGTAGATTTTGCTGTACTTTCAATTGCTTTTAGTTCTTATACAGTATGTGAAAAACAAAATGGGTTCTTGATTGTTTATTGATTCCATACACAGTTCGAGTAAAATAGTATATCAGGTAAGCCCTAAGGGGTGGGCAGTCAGATTGCTTGCAATTGTATCAATGCCAAATGTAAGGTCAGGTCAAATAGCATTTGTTTGCTGATATCTTTCCTTCTGCATTGCTGAAAAAAATACATGTTCTTATTTTAAGTTTGTTTCCCTAAAAGCTTCAGCAATTATGCTTTTCTTTCACAATTATCTGCATAAACATCAATAGCTATTTTTTCGCATTGTTTAAGCCTAAAGTGCTTTAGCTAATACATTATTATAGACAATATATTTAGCAATGGTGTACAAAATATGCAGGCATTTAAAGGTAACCTGTCAGCACATTTTTTTTTTTACTTATGTGGTATGACTTTATAGTGTTTGTTCCATAATACAAATTCTTTTTGTAGAGATTTTATGTGCTATTTATGAGAAATGTAGTAAGGTACCGTATATACTCGTGAATAAGCCGACCCGTGTATAAGCCGACCCCCCTACTTTTGCCCCCAAAATCTGGGAAAACCTATTGACTCGTGTATAAGCCGAGGGTGGACCCCAGCACAGGTATACAGCCCCCAGCAGTGTGGTATACAGGCCCCCTCAGTGGTATACAGCAGCCTCCCCAGTGGTAGTATACAGCAGCCTCCCCAGTGGTAGTATACAGTAGCCTCCCCAGTGGTATATACAGCAGCCCCAGAGGGGTATACAGCAGCCCCAGAGCTGTATACAGCAGCCCCAGAGCTGTATACAGCAGCCCCAGAGGGGATATATGCAGCCCCAGAGGGTATTAGCAGCCCCAGAGCTGTATACAGCAGCCCCAGAGCTGTATACAGCAGCCCCAGAGGGGTATACAGCAGCCCCAGAGGGTATATAGCAGCTCCAGAGGGGTATAGAGCAGCCCCAGGGGTATATGAGCAGCCCCAGATAGGCCAGGGTATACAGCACCCCACTGTTACAGCATCCCCAGAGGGGTATACAGCACAGAGTACAGCAGCCCCAGAGCTGTATACAGCAGCCCAGAGCTGTATACAGCAGCCCCAGAGGGGTATACAGCAGCCCAGAGGGGTATACAGCAGCCCCAGAGCTGTATACAGCAGCCCCAGAGGGGTATACAGCAGCCCCAGAGGGGTATATAGCAGCCCCAGAGGGTATACAGCAGCCCCAGAGCTGTATACAGCAGCCCCAGAGGGGTATACAGCAGCCCCAGCCCCAGAGGGGTATATAGCAGCCCCAGAGGGGTATACAGCAGCCCCAGAGCTGTATACAGCAGCCCCAGAGGGGTATACAGCAGCCCCAGCCCCAGAGGAAGCAGCCCCAGAGGTATAAGCAGCCCCAGAGGGTATACAGCACCAAGGGTATACAGCAGCCCCAGAGGGTATAAGCAGCCCCAGAGGGTATACAGCAGCCCCAGAGGGTATACAGCAGCCCCAGAGCTGTATACAGCAGCCCCAGAGGGGTATACAGCAGCCCCAGAGGGTATCCAGCAGCCCAGGGTATAAGCAGCCCCAGAGGAGGTATATAGCAGCCCCAGAGGGGTAAATAGCAGCCCCAGAGGGGTATACAGCAGCCCCAGAGCTGTATACAAGCAGCCCCAGAGGGGTATACAGCAGCCCCAGAGGGGTATACAGCAGCCCCAGAGCTGTATACACGCAGTCCCCAGAGCGTGTATACAGCAGCCCCAGAGCGTATACAGCAGCCCCAGAGGGGTATACAGCAGCCCCAGAGGGGTATACAGCAGCCCCAGAGCTGTATACAGCAGCCCCAGAGGGGTATACAGCAGCCCCAGCCCAGAGGGGTATATAAGCAGCCCCAGAGGGGTATATAGCAGCCCCAGAGGGGTATACAGCAGCCCCAGAGCTGTATACAGCAGCCCCAGAGGGGTATACAGCAGCCCCAGCCCCAGAGGGGTATATAGCAGCCCCAGAGGGGTATACAGCAGCCCCAGAGGGGTATACAGCAGCCCCAGAGCTGTATACAGCAGCCCCAGAGGGGTATACAGCAGCCCCAGCCCCAGAGGGGTATATAGCAGCCCCAGGGGGTATACAGCAGCCCCAGAGGGGTATACAGCAGCCCCAGAGCTGTATACAGCAGCCCCAGAGGGGTATACAGCAGCCCCAGCCCCAGAGGGGTATATAGCAGCCCCAGAGGGGTATACAGCAGCCCCAGAGGGGTATACAGCAGCCCCAGAGGGGTATACAGCAGCCCCAGAGCTGTATACAGCAGCCCCAGAGGGGTATACAGCAGCCCCAGCCCAGAGGGGTATATAGCTGCCCCAGAGGGGTATATAGCAGCCCCAGAGGGGTATACAGCAGCCCCAGAGCTGTATACAGCAGCCCCAGAGGGGGTATACAGCAGCCCCAGAGGGGTATACAGCAGCCCCAGAGCTGTATACAGCAGCCCCAGAGCTGTATACAGCAGCCCCAGAGCTGTATACAGCAGCCCCAGAGGGGTATACAGCAGCCCCAGAGGGGTATACAGCAGCCCCAGAGCTGTATACAGCAGCCCCAGAGGGGTATACAAGCAGCCCCAGCCCCAGAGGGGTATATAGCAGCCCCAGAGGGGTATATAGCAGTCCCAGAGGGGTATATAGCAGCCCCAGAGGGGTATACAGCAGCCCCAGAGCTGTATACAGCAGCCCCAGAGGGGTATACAGCAGCCCCAGCCCCAGAGGGGTATATAGCAGCCCCAGAGGGGTATACAGCAGCCCCAGAGGGGTATACAGCAGCCCCAGAGGGGTATACAGCAGCCCCAGAGGGGTAAACAGCAGCCCCAGCCCCAGAGGGGTATATAGCAGCCCCAGAGGGGTATATAGCAGCCCCAGAGGGGTATACAGCAGCCCCAGAGCTGTATACAGCAGCCCCAGAGGGGTATACAGCAGCCCCAGCCCCAGAGGGGTATATAGCAGCCCCAGAGGGGTATACAGCAGCCCCAGAGGGTATACAGCAGCCCCAGAGGGGTATTTAGCAGCCCCAGAGGGGTATACAGCAGCCCCCGCTGTATACAGCAGCCCCCGCTGTATACAGCGGTACCCGGCTGTATACAGCCCTCCCCCCTGGTATACCGGGCCCCCCCTGTGGCCACCTGTAAAGGAAGCGATGATTATACTTATCGGGTCGCTGTCGCCGACGCCGACGCCGCCGCTCTGTCACCGTCCGTCACCGCGCTCCTTCCCGTCTTCATGCTTCCTTCATCGGCGCACAGAAAATGACGTCATTTCCTGTGCGACGGTGAAGGAAGCATGAAGACCAGGAGGAGCGCGGTGACGGACGGTGACAGAGCGGCGGCGTCGGCGACAGCGACCCGATAAGAATAATCATCGCTTCCTTTACAGGTTGCCACAGGGGGGGCCCGGTATACCACGGGGGGGGCTGTATACAGCCGGGTATATATATATTTTTTTTTTTATTATTACCGTATATACTCGTGTATAAGCCGAGGGGGGACTTTTCAGCACATTTTTTGTGCTGAAAAACTCGGCTTATACACGAGTATATACGGTAATTTGCAAATCAGGCTAAAAGTGCACTGAGAGCATGGCATCAATGCACATGGACTACTTTTTCTAAGTACATTGACATGTCTCAAGTGCATTTATAGCTTCATTTACACATGGCGTCTAGTCTAGATTTCTTATAACAAGTACATGTGATGCGGCCAGGGCTAGGGAGGGGGTACTCGGTCACCGGGTCTGCTGAGTAGGGAGTCACGGGTGCACGGGATCCCGGTGCTGTGCCCTGGGGATCATTTGAAGGGGGATGAAGGAATTATTTACAGGGGAACGTGACGCCACCTGTAGTGTCCGGTAATTTGGTACCGGCGCTGCCAGTGGGCCGCTGAGGTGATGGATGGGGCAGCAAAGTGTGGTACAGCTCCCCACAGGTAGAGCTTTATCTCAGGGCAGCAATAAAGGAAGATGGTGAGGGAGGGCAGTAATGGAGGATGATGGGGAGGAAGGGCAGTGATGAGGTCCTTTCTGGCACAATGGTGAATTATAGCTGTTAAACAGGTACATAGACACACAGTGATGGTTGTTTCGGTACCTTTTTACTGGTGGTCACATAACAGGTACAATCCAGAGTACTAACAAGGTCCCTGGTGCAATTTAGAACTAACACCTTGGAAGGTTATGAGGCCTCCTTTATCTCTGTGCTCTGCATTGAGGGATGAATCCTGTCTGAGCCTGAACCCTCCACTTCTTTATTATCTTAAACTAACAATGAGGTCCTCCTGTGGGGTCCCGGTTCCTCCTGTGGCCCCTGGTCCTGTGTTTGGTTAGTTTAATGTCTCTTTTTCTCTATCCTCAGGGTTAAACTCCTCCTGAGTTTGCTGGGCTTTCTGCTGCGACTCTGCAGGCCCGCAGCATCGGACTCCGGGGGCTAAAGGGGTATATCTTCAGTCCACTGTCCTTGTTCCCTATCTCCTCTACTTGCCTCAGGCCCCTTCTCTGGGGTATGAGCCGACAATCGTCCCTCGGTCCTGGCCTAAATCACCAGAGACCAGCAGCTCTGCCTCCTCCTTTCTCCTCTCCTCACACGAACTAACTGCCAACTGTCTCCTGGGACTAACTGTCTCCTCCTCTCAGCCTGGATCTTCATAAAGGGGAACTGACTTAATGCAGCCAGTAGAGCTCCCCCTTCAGGTCTGGAGTGGTAGGTGGTGTGTGCTGAGCAAACCAAGGTGTCAGTCCTTCCTTGCACCAGTGTAACCTGTGGCAATCCCCTGCAGGGTTGCCACACATGAAATTTCTTTTAAAAGAAGTGTAATATTTATCAGGGAAATCACCTATACAACCACTACTATACTACTGCATGTTGACAAGTTTTCTTAAAACTCTCTGGAAACAATGTTTTATAAACAATTCAGATGTGATTTTTACTTTGCCCACCCCTGTCAATGGCCAAAAGTGAGTTTAATCGAGAATCCCGTCCTGGAAACAAAGTTGTTTACCCACAATTTTGAAAGGTGGCAACAATTTTGTCCAGCTCATTTTGGTGGTTTTGTGTTAATTCATGTCTAATTTGCCTTTTTTTTCTCAGTTTGTTTTGTTTCACCTTATATGGCTGTATTCAGTGTGTGGAGCTGAAGATGGATTCCCCTGACAACGAGCATATGTCCGGTTTAGAAACAGCCTAGTGGGGACATTTTCTGAAAGGTTTTTGAACGGTTTTCTTCCAGATTTCACTTATAAAGTGTATTTGAAAGTTTATTATAATCACTTGCTCTACATTATTATAAATAAAGATTTAAACGGCAGTTACACTTTAAAGCTATCAGTTTGAACACTTCTGACTTTTAATATCCATCATGTTTCTATTTGGGCTAATTTTTTTGAAGGCTCTTCCCCTTTGTCAATATGATCCTGATCAATTCCAAAACCTTTTAGGCTGCTAGCATCATATCTATGTGCCAACTTTTAGTGTTTTGCTAATGGCTTACCCCGTTCATGACCAAGGGCGTAAAAGTACACCCTTGGCTGCCTCCCACCCTTTGATGCGAGTTCCCGCACTGAGCATGCATCATCCTCTACACATGTCAGCTGATCGGATCACCCTTTAACCCTTTGTATTGCGGTGTCAATCACTTACAGTGCAATCCAAGCACCACTGTTCCCCGCTGGCATTGGTGGCCCTATGATGGGATCACAGGCCTCGATGCATTGTCATGACAGCTGATGACCTCGAATGCTGTCATGAATCACTTCCTGTCGGTGATGCTCAAATGATGTCGCCAGCATAAAGTGATTATTTGTGCTATGCAGAAAGATGTTGAAGCATCTTTCAGCACAGCAGAAACGATCTCAAACTGCGGTGCTGATGTGCCCTAAGGGGCAGTGTAAAATAATGAAAAAGTAAAAAAAGTTTTAAAAAATATGAAAAAAGTAAAAACATATGAATTCAAATCATCCCCCTTTTGCCCTATTGAAAATAAAACTATTAAAAAAACGTATTTGATACCATCGCGGTCAGAAATACCCAATCTATTAAAATACAAAGTCAGTTAATCGGAATTGTAAACTTAATAACGTAAATAAAAGTCCAAATGCCAAACTTACGTTTTGTTTTGGTCATCGCAATATTGTAATGAATTGCAATAGCAGGTGAACAAAACATCACATCTAACCAAAAATGGTATAATTAGAAACGCAAAAAATAAGATATAACACATCTCTAAATCCCAAAAAAATGAGAACGCTACGGGTCGCAGAAAATGGCGATAAAAGTACAATCCTTTTTGCTAAAAACTGAATTTTTTTTCACCACTTAGGTAAAGGTAACAGTAAATGTATTTGGCATCTACGAACTCGTACTGACCTGAGGCATCATGCTGACATTTAATTTTACCATATAGTGAACATGGTGAATAAAAAACCCTAAAAACAAACTGGTAATTGCAGTTTCTTTTTTGCAATTTTTCCGTACTTGAAATGTTTTTATGTTTTCTAGCATACTATATGGTCAAATAAATGATATGATACAAACGTTCAACTTGTCCTGTAAAAATGAGGCCCTCATATGTCTATATTGATGGAAAAATTTAAATGTTTTGGCTCTTGGAATAAGGGGAGAGAAAAACAAAAAATGTAAAATCAACCGGCGGGAAAGTGGATAAATTATTGAAAGGATTCCTGGTTTTTAATATTTATTATTATTATTATTATTTTTTTTTTTTTCTTTCTACCCTTATCTACCTTATTACCTATTCTTTTGTATTATTTATATCTGCCATTTATGTAACTTCTTTTTACATGTTTGTTTATCTTATGCACTATTGCACTTTCTGCACTATTTGCACTCATAAGTGTGTATACTTTGTGTCCCCTTTCCACTTTTTTATATTTTGCCTCTTATAGGCTAGGGTCAGACCTGTGTCAGCCCTCAGGCTGACGATTCCTTTTAAGACTTAGTTTTTCTCAGCCTGAGTGCATATCGTTAACAGCATGTAACACTATGCGCCAGCTGCCTATTCATCTCTATGGATTCCTGATGGCTCTCGCAGTCGGGAGCTCCACACACAAGGACCGGATATGCGCTTTTTCTGAGCGCACAGGAAAAGGCTGCAAACCATGTTTCCTGTGCCATCAGCGATAGCGCATATCTGGTCCTTGTGTGTGGAGCTGCCGACTGCAAGAGGCATCAGGAATCCATAGAGATGAATAGGGAGCCGACGCGTAAGGTTACATACCGTTAATGCTAAGCGCTCAGGCTGAGAAAAGCTAAGTTTTAAACGGAATCGTTAGCCTGAGGGCTGACGCAGGTCTGACCCTTGCCATACTGACATACATTTCATACTAAATTGTATTTATTTCTATGTCCTTATATCACTACGTATACTCCTGGTAATGATGTTTATTGTCCACATTTTGAAGTGCTCTTTCACCATTGTGTGCGGCAGTGCTTGTCTGTTCTTACAGGTATCCTTCTCTACATACTTATGCCTTATTTGTCCCCTAAGGACTTGTAGTTCTCCTGTGCTCTTATATGCTACAGTATCTGCTTATTAATACAGATATAATTGCCAAATACCTGTGCTTGATTTTTCTACTATAGACCTATATTTCTTCTGTGCCCATGTATGATGCTATATGTTTATCTTTACAGATACTTTTTTCACCTATGTGTCAGTTATTTTTTTATGAAACTTTTATTGTTTAATTTTGAATAGTGTTTAGAAATTATTATTGCAGAAACTACTGTCACGGACTTGTGTTTTATTTTGTGACATGTTGACATTTTCACTATATAAAGTACCTTCTGGACTTCCAATTATCTGCATTTAAAAATAATAGTTTTCTCTTGTCTACATTTTTTTGATCTATTCCAGCAACCATGACAACTTCCAACCTACCTAATCATGTTTGTATTACATTTTCCTACTATCAATATATCTAACTAGCATCCGTGTCATCTTGAATACTATCATACTTATATACACCTTCCTTTATTATATAGCCATCATCTAGTGGATTATGTAGTACTAGATGGGTGCCCGATGCACAATGCATCGGGATTCTAGCAGAGCGAGTCTGCGACTCGCAATGGCCGCTTCGCGGCCAATGCTTCGCGCTGCTAAGGCGACTCGCCATGCCCGCTGCGCGGGCATAGCGAGTCGCCTTAGAGCTGCTCGCAATGGCCGCTGCGCGGCCAATGCTTCGTTCGTATCCACATGACGACATTGACTCGCAGCGAGTGCGGTCTCAAAAGGGGCAAAAATCCCATTCGTGATTATATAATAGATGTATTTATATGCATTTATTGTTTGTATTTAGCTCTTGTTAGATGTGCCATATTACCCATCATCACACACCTGAGTTCAACTTAAGGATATGTGGAATAATTTTTTTACTTTACAGATCATAAAAAATCTTTTAACTGTACTTTTTCTATGTATTTTCATGATGAACAAATTCCTTATCCTGGTCAAGTGTTTGACTTATCTCCAGTTTTTAACATATATACAGTACAGACCAAAAGTTTGGACACACCTTTTAATTCAAAGAGATTTCTTTATTTTCATAACTATGGAGATTGTAGATTCACACTGAAGGGCATCAAAACTATGAATTAACACATGTGGAATTATATACTTACCAAAAAAGTGTGAAACAACTGAAAATATGTCTTATATTCTAGGTTCTTCAAAGTAGCCACCTTTTGCTTTGATTACTGCTTTGCACTCTTGGCATTCTGTTGATGAGCTTCAAGAGGTAGTCACCAGAAATGGTCTTCCAACTGTCTTGAAGAAGTTCCCAGAGATGCTTACCACTTGTTGGCCCATTTGCCTTCACTCTGCGGTCCACCTCACCCCAAACCATCTCGACTGGGTTCAGGTTTGGTGACTGTGGAGCATTACTCTCCTTCTTGGTCAAATAGCCCTTACACACCCTGGAGGTGTGTTTGGGGTCATTGTCCTGTTGAAAAATAAATGATGGTCCAACTAAACGCAATCCAGATGGAATAGCATGCCGCTGCAAGATGCTGTGGTAGCCATGCTGGTTCAGTATGCCTTAAATTTTGAATAAATCCCCAACAGTGTCACCAGCAAAGCACCCCCACACCATCACACCTCCTCCTCCATGCTTCACGGTGGGAACCAGGCATGTAGCGTCCATCCGTTCAACTTTTCTGCGTCACACAAAGACACGGTGGTTGGAACCATAGATCTCAAATTTGGACTCATCAGACCAAAGCACAGATTTCCACTGGTCTAATGTCCATTACTTGTGTTCTTTAGCCCAAACAAGTCTCTTCTGCTTGTTGTCTGTCCTTAGCAGTGGTTTCCTAGCAGCTATTTTACCATGAAGGCCTGCTGCACAAAGTCTCCTCTTAACAGTTGTTGTAGAGATGTGTCTGCTGCTCAAACTCTGTGTGGCATTGACCTGGTCTCTAATCTGAGCTGCTGTTAACTTGCAATTTCTGAGTCTGGTGACTCGGATGAACTTATTCTTCGCAGCAGAGGAGACTCTTGGTTTCCTGTCCTCATGTGAGCCAGTTTCTTTGTAGCGATTGATGGTTTTTGCAACTGCACTTGGGGACACTTTCACAGTTTTCCCAATTTTTCGGTCTTATTGACCTTCATTTCTTAAAGTAATGATGGCCACTCGTTTTTCTTTACTTAGCTGCTTTTTTCTTGCCATAATACAAATTCTAACAGCCTATTCAGTAGGATTATCAGCTGTGTATCCACCAGACTTCTGCACAACACAACTGATGGTCACAACCTCATTTATAAGGCAAGAAATCCCACTTATTAAACCTGACAGGGCACACCTGTGAAGTGAAAACCATTTCCAGTGACTACCTCTTGAAGCTCAGCAAGAGAATGCCAAGAGTGTGCAAAGCAGTAATCAAAGCAAAAGGTGGCTACTTTGAAGAACCTAGAATATAAGACATATTTTCAGTTGATTCACACTTTTTTGTTAAGTATATAATTCCACATGTGTTAACTCATAGTTTTGACGCCTTCAGTGTGAATCTACAATTTTCATAGTCATGAAAATAAAGAAAACTCTTTGAATGAGAAGGTGTGTCCAAACTTTTGGTCTGTACTGTATATACATACATTCTCAATAAAGATTATTTTATTAATGTTTTGTTATTGGGCTCCATACTCTATCTTCTTAGGTTTTCTTAAAGGGAATCTGTCAACAGGTTTTTGCCATCTCATCGGAGAGCAGCATAATGTAGAGATGGACACTCTGATTCTAGCAATGTATCACTTAGGCTAGGGTCACATATAGCAATCCCATTTTGGAAGTGTTTTCCATGCCAAATCCATTTTTCTAATCTGCATTTTGTGCCTCCTGTGTCCCTGGACGTTTTTTGGACCTTGTCATTTTTTCTTGAAAACGCTTATATGTTAATGTGTGCGTTAACGCATGGTACCTAAATGTACCATGCGTTAACAGATGTGTTTCCCATAGGGCCCCATGTTAAAAAAAACACAATGAGTTTTTTTCCTGCACCCAAAAACGTTGCAGGCAGCATTTTTTTTTGGAGGCAGGAAACAAAGGCATAGCGTTTTTGAAAAACGCAGTGACACTTAAGTGCACCATCCGTTAACGGAATCCGTTTTTGGACTTAGAAAAAAAAAATTCCAAATACTGATTACAAAAACGGATGGCATGTGCGACCCTAGCCTTACTGGGCCACTTGTTGTCGTTTTATAAAATTACTGAGATATCTGCTGCAGACGTAGCAGTTATTTGAATGTGGAGCTCTATAACTCTACCCACACCTCTGATTGGAAGCTTTCAGACTACACTTGTCACATGTAGTCTGCTCTGCAGTCTCTGTAAACTGATATGCAGTGTCTGTAAACTGCTCTGCAGTAAATAGAATGTGCTTATTTCTGATTATATTAGTAGCTGTAGCAGTATTAGCTGTCCATGGTATTCGCTGGCTGTGACTCTCCAGGTAAACTGCTGCTGTGTGTGTCAGGGTGTTCACTCCCCTGCCTTTAAATAATCCCATTACCCATCAGGTGGTGTTGCTAAAGAGTTAATTCACTCTTTGTTCTGTGAGTTGTGAACTGTGTTATTCTGGGTGCAGTTTCTGCTGGAGTTTTCAGAAGCTGTCTTCTCCTTGGAGTTACAGTTCCTAGCCCAATCACTGGGTGGAGTTGCTTTGACTATCCTTGTCCCTGAGTGGAGTTGAGGGGGATATAGGCTAGGGCTGGTCAGGAGCAGGGCAAGGGTGGCAGCCCAGACACCCTCACCTTTAGAGGTTCTTCTGGGAACAGGCTCAGCTAGGGAACCCTAGTTTTAGGGTAAGACTAGTTCCCCCTCACTGCCATCCTGATTCCATACCCCTTCATCCTCTACAGCCACTTGTGAAAACACTGTAATCAGCGGTGGGGGTGGGCAGGGGAATAACTACAACAGGTGCAGGCATTGCGATCGCACCCGGGCCCTGGAGCCTAGGGGGCCTCAAAAGTCCCTTTGGTCTATAGAAAAAGACTATTACTGTTAAATATTTGCAATAATTCGGGGCCCCGTTGGAGCTTTTGCATTGGGGCCCATGAGCTTCAAGTTGCGCAAATGGGGGTGGGGTTATATAAAGCTAATAAATATGCTTTACTACTAAGTAGCAGGCTAAGTCATCCTCTAATGATAATTTCCAGCTGATTCAACTATGATTTTATCAAAAGTTCACTGAGCAGCCCAGTAAGTGACTCATTGCTGGAATCAGAATCTCTGGCCTTCCATTATGCTGCTCTCAGGTTAAATGTCAAAAACCTGGTAAAAGAGTCCCTTTAATTTTAACCAAGGTGCTAAATTTAACTTGACTTTATGATCTTTGTGAGTGTAGCCTTGAAGGAAAATCCATATTGATGATAACTTAAATCTTATCTACTTTTTTGGTCATCAGTTTAGTAAGGCTGTACATTTGAATCAATTTAATACTTAATCTCCATAGAATCTAAAGTCCTTATCCTTTAATATAACACTTTTAATGACATGCCAATTGTTAAAATAATAAACATATTGGTGAAATATTAGTGCATAACTTTTCAGTAGAAATGTCATCAATTTAACACAACATTTGCATAAAATATACTAATACAATGTATATTAAAATAGAAAAATTACAATTTATATACAGTATTATTTCTAAATTTCTATATACTTATAATTAGAAAATATGTTTTTCCTCAATGTCATTATGCATGGAAATGTCCTCTTTATATTCTTGTGCCGTTGTTAGCAGGTATTCAGAAATACATTCTTTACTTCATGTTGCCTAACTCCACTTTTTAAAATATTTATCACTTAATTCAAAAAAGTAATAATGGCAATGTTCTTCGTTTTCCCAGGCCATATTCACTCTCCAGAGTAATTACTTGTGATGAGCGCTTCAGGGTACAATATCCCCAAAGAGACTCTCTGGATATAGAGGAAATTACCAAGATGCTTCTTCCTCTTTATGTTGCCATCCCTGGAGGAGTCAGAAAATATTAAATTGTAATCAACTACAAAATGAAATTTTGAATCTGAAATCATTTAATTATGAGATTAACTGTTCTGTAGCAAGCCGCGGAAGTTACAAGTATTTTTAGCATCGCTTAATCTAATAAAGACCAAGCCATTACAGCCTTTTATTTGCCTTATCCAAGCGGAGCGTCCTTAGATTTTAACAAAAAACAGTAGGACAATCTAAAGATCTATAATCCGGTCAGGGAAAGAGAAAAATGATTTTGTATAATGCAACGTAAAGTCTGTACACTTGCTAGATTTAATAGACAATTCATTGTCCATATAAAATGTTGCAGAATGATGCAGTGCCACATAATAAACTTTTATGTACTGGTATAACAGCAATATTTGTTGGAAGAGAAAACACATTTGTCTGGGTACTATTTAGTAGCTTTAATTATTAATACTGCATTCAAGATACCTCATGGCTGTGTCCTAGAAGAATACTTTTAAATTCTTTGTCATTTGAAAGGTTATGTATGAGATGAGAAGAAAGTTATTTTATCAATAATATAAAAGTTTGCACTAAGTTTGTACCTCGTGCTATGCATGTGTTCCGATAATCCAACCCTCTATAGCACTGTTCCTGTGATATCCCAAGAAAATATATGCAGGGCATCTCAATGAATTAGAATATCATCAAAAAGTTAATTTAATTCAGGAATTCAATACATAAAGTGAAACACATATGTTATATAGTCATTACAAACAGATAGATCTATTTCAAGTGTTTATTTCTGTTAATGTTGATAGTTATGAGTTACACCCAATGAGAACCCAAAGGCCATTATCTCAGAAAATTAAACTAGGGAGGATGAAGGGTCTGAGAAACAAAATATGACCTAAATAGGTATCAGAGGTATCACCTTGTGTGGTTGTGAGAGTCACAACCACTATCAAAGCATATCACGTCTTCTGCAGGCCCCAGCATGGTGCATATAGAGTAGGGAGGATGAAGAGTTAAACACTACCCTGCTGTTTTCCATAAGACATCAAAAGGTGAATATAATATTGATTTATTAGTCAACGTGTTTCAGTGCTCTTCCTCGGCACAAATCAATATCATATTGTCATGTTTCAGGGCATTTCAGGGAAATGTGTTGACTAATAAATCAATATTATAATCCATAAACAGGAAGGATTTCACCCAGCACAAAATTTCTTTTAGGACTGTATTTGGACCACTTATCCCACCTGACGCTTTTCACCTGTGCCGGAGTTGCTCAGTCTTTAGCGTTGCGTAAAATCATCAGTTTGTAGCAAAAAAGAGACGTCACTCACCGGTTTCCTTTTGCTCTACAATAATCCACCCAATCTGCACAGACCGTTAGAAGCTGAATATCAGCGAAACGGTGCCGTCATCTGCCTCCAACACACCCCTCCCCGCACAAGATGTAATCTACAATTGTGGATTAAAGTAAACTGGTGAGTGCCTTCTCTTTTTTCCTACAAACTGATGAAATCAGTATTATATTCATCCTTTGATGTCTCATAGAATACAGCAGCGTGTTTTTTTAACCCTTGACCCTCCATACTTTAATTTTGGGAGATAATAATCTTTGGGTTTTCATTGGCTGTAATCCATAATTATCAACATTTACAGAAATAAACACTTGAAATAGATCACTCTGTTTGTAAAGACTCTATATAATATATGCGTTTCACTTTATATATTGAATAACTGAAAAAATATAACTTTTTGATGATATCGTAATTCATTGAGATGCACCTGTAGGTTTAAGTTATTAGCACTTTGGGATACATTACTAAACTGACGTGTACATGTGTGCACAATCAGTAAATTAGAGAATAATAGGCAGTGGCGTAACTTCAGGCCAATGGGGCCCCGATGCGAAAGCTCCAACGGGGCCCCAAACCCTTGTAGAATACACTCACTAATATATTAGTTTTTTTTTTAATATTAAATAATTACCTTGTTGCTCTGAAAGGTTTTTTGAAAATAGAATAACTAAAAGAAATGTCATAAATTAATCCCTAAGTACATTTAATTAGTAAAACAATTGCAATTTGCTTTGTAGATAATATTTAGGAAAATATTTAAAATTAAATTTCCTTTATTTCTATTACATGAGAACCATTTTAAGTGCGAGTTTGATTTTTTTTCAGGTTGACGTAATCAGTGAAACTACTGGTATTTAATAGATGCAATAAATTGGGAGGTTAAAACTAATAGCTGCAACACAACTGTGGCAATGCATTTATTCATGAAAGATTGTGCTTTTATCTATTGTTGACTACACATACAGTGTTTTACAGAAGTATCTTTATTCATCTTTCATATTGGTTTGCAATATTCAAAGATGAGTTGTTCGAGCTGACCAGATTAAAAAGTAATACCCTGATTTTTGGATATTCTGTCAGGAGATGTTTATGCTTTCTTATGTTCATATATACATAAGTTTACATTGTAAATTGCTGATTGCTCAAGGTTTTGCTATTTATAATTTGTTAAATATTTGAATTTCTATTTTAAGGAACAAGGGTCCATAACATAATTTGTGGGCAGGTAAGTATGGTCATAAATGAATCTAATATATAAAGCTGAATGTATGTATGCATGTGTGTATGTATTTAAATGGCATTGGCCCCGCCCACTCCCCATAGCCATGCCCACTCCACATAGCCACGCTCACTCCACATTGCCACATCCACTCCGCATAACCCTGCCCACTTTAAAGCCTGCATTTCCACATAGCCCCACCCCTGGTACTATGTGGTGGGCTGGAGCTATGATGGGGCAGGAGTATACATGGAGTGTCACTATGAAAGGGGTGGGAATACCAGGAGGGTGGGGCTATGTGTAGGAGTGGAACTATGAAGGTACAGGGTTACCAGGATGGGCTGGGGCTATGATGCACACATATACATACATACATTACCATATATGGGCGATATTACTATGTATGAGCATCACAACCATATATACGCATTATGCCCAGGCAATGCCGGGCTCTACAGCTAATATATAATATAAGAGCAAATACTGTGATTCCAGTGATGTGGACAGAGTTGTTTATTGATAAACTAGATTGGTACCTGATGCTATCACATCGGGAGGGCAATGACATCAGGGTGGGGGTGGGCTCTGTGGTGCTGGGGGTAGCATCTGTCTTTCCCCCTGTATTTTCTCCAACCTGTCCACTCTCTCACTCCCCATGTGCTGTCTCTCTCCCTTGAGTTGTCTTCTCCCCTCTGTGTTCCCTCCTTTGACCTGACTCCCCCCTGTGCGCTCTGCTCCAGTATGCTGTCATCTTCCCCTGTGCTCTCTTCTCCCTTTATGTGATCTCTCCTTTCAGCTCTTCCCCTGTGTGCCGTCCATCTGCATGAATTCTCTTTCTTCCAAGTGCTGTCATCTCCCCTCTGTGCTCTTTCTATTGAGCTGTCTCCACCTTGTCAGCTCTCCCTCTGTTTGCTGTCTCTCTCCCCTGTGCTGACTTCTCCCCTCATCTGCTCTCTCCTTTAAGTTGTCTTGTACTCTCTCTTTGAACTGTCTTACCCTTGTGCGCTCTCTCTCCCTGCTGTGTGCTCAACCCCTGTGCAATCTATCTTCCACTTGTTCACTCTGTCTTCCACCTGTGTGCCCTCTCTGCCCCCTATGTTGTCTCTCTGCCCCCTCTGTACCCGCTCGACCCTGATGTACACTCTCTCGACACCTGACTGCTTTCTCTTCCCCTCTGTGCCTTCTACCCTTTGCCTTGCTTCTCTCCCCCTTCTGATAGCTTCCTCTGTGGTGTCCAAAGATGGCAATGGCGTGAGTTAGTATTCATGCGTGCACCAGGTCATGTCACCGCCATCGTTGTATACCCATCTGTCCAACGATGGCATCCACCTGAACAAGTGAGCAGGCATGCCAGGTATACACATGTGCATGTACTCAGGCATTGATGTGTCAGTGGCAGTTTCATGTAACAGAGGTTTTGAATGGCGGTGGTTATGGGCGACTGCGGCACCGCTGGTGGTAATGCACAATGTGCCACTGTCGTCAATGGGTGTCAAAAGATTACGGATGGGACAGAACAATTATCTAACTGCCCCCTGTGTGCTCTCTCTTCCCCTGTATGTTCTATGTAACCCCTGTGTGCTCTCTCTGCCCCATGTGCACTAACTGTGCCCCAGTGCACTCTCTCTGCCCCCTGAGTGCTGTGTCTGCCTCCCTGTACACTCACTGCTCCCCTGTGTGCTCTATCTGCCCCCTGTGTTCTCTCTCTGCTCCACTGTGCACTGTCTCTACCTCCTGTGTACTTACCCCTCCCCTGTGCACTCTCTCTTTCCCCTGTGTGCTCTCTCTGCCCCTTCAGATTCAGATGGTGGTGGTTTCAGGTGGCTGAGGTTGCAGGTGGCTGCGGCACCGCTGCTTGTACTGTGCAATGTGCCAGTACCACCAGTGGGAACCATATTTGCACACCCGTCACTTTGGTGTCCAATGATAGCGGCCGCCTGAGTGAGTACGCATGTGCCCACCAGGTATATGCATGCACACTTTCTGAGGCATGTGATAGAAAGACATCCAGACAGCGCGATTATGTAAGTAGATTCACAGCAGGAAATTATCACTAGGGAAACCTGTTTTCATAAAGTCCTCCATATTCATGAGTTTTGAATAACCTTGCCCCATCACTAATTGGCATCTTGTAGTTTATACAGAAAGCTATCAATGAGTGGTGTGGATGGGGTTAGAGAGACCTCAACATTCAAAGAATTACAATGTCTGCAGCTGTTAAAGTGATCAAAACTGCAGCAAGCAGTTCAGCAAACCCTGTAATCAGGGTTTCTGCATCTACATAATCAACATAATGAAGTTTCAGATGAGGCAGTAAAATCCTGGTGGCAGATTCCCTTTAAAGGGGTATGCCTATGCCCTGTCTGACAATGCCAACACTGATTGGATTTGGTAAAGCTTTGTAGGAACACCCTCCCCCTGATACACATAGTTGTCTGTTCATTCATAGATTTTTAAAGCTGGTTTCACATTGCGATATTTTCCTGTCCCTGGAGATCCTATTTTTTACAGGACCCCATGGACAAGAAAAGACAGGATTGGATGTGGCCTCCGGATGCCATTTCTGTGTCTGGGTCCATGATTTTCACGGATCCGGATACAGAAAGAGCTGGGAGGAGGCAAGCAGGGCACTTTCACTTTTGCAATGCATATATATAGATTGTGGAAGTGAAACTCACTAAAGCAAGTGTTAAAAATAAAAAAAAATATTCTCACCTTTCCGGCCTGTCCCGTGATGCACGCCATCTAGTTCAGAGGGCTTAAGGACCTGGCGTGGTGGGGCTACCAGATCAGCTGATCAGTCACATGACCGGTTTACTTTGGTCAGGTGACCAATCAGCTGATTGGGAAGCCCCGCCAGGTCTTTAAGCCCTTGGAACTAGATGGTGCAAATTGTTGGACATGCTGAAGAGGTGAGGATATTTTTTTTTTATTTTTAACACTTGCTTTATTTAGTATCACGGAAATGAAATTACACAGGAGCAGAGCATTTTTTTTGTACTGAACATACTCAGTACACTAAAATCGGGTCTGGGAAATGATCCGATGTTTTCTCTGACCCGTGCTCCATAGGTCCCCATGTTAATTGCCGTGGACCGGGTCGTATCCGATTCTGTCTGATTTGGTCCGCTGTGCCCAAAATCGGAGCAGTCTCCCATTCTGGGCACAGCAAAAAATTGGACAGAATCAGATCAGTGACAAATCGGATGGCAATAGAGCACGAATCCGTGCTCATAGGGATACATGGGGGCCAAATCGGATTCGTGGCTGTCCGTTTTACAACAGACAACCATGGATGACCAAAAAACGCAATGTGAAACCAGCCTAAGTGGTTTAAAAGATGATGTAAGACTGAAATATTTTGAGAAAACTATTATATATTAAAATAGTCAGGTTTATAGTGATGAAAGGTCTAATAAAAATTACCAGCAGAAAGTAAATAAAAAGTTATATGGGTTTTATTCTAATTGATAGTGTTATATGTACATTAGTAGTTCATTCTCTCCGCACATTCTAACATTCTCCTTTCAATGCTTGCCTTATCCATGGATTTTTTAGTGGGCAAGATTTTGAGCTAGGTGCCAAATGATACTTCAGCATGGTATAAAGCTTCAGATTGAAATAGTAATGGGTTTTTCAGTAAGATAAAATTGTAGTTCCAGTGCGTTAGAACAAAACAGTCATCTTCAGCAGTTTCTAGTTATGAAAAATAATGAGTGTTATGTTATTTTCTTTTCTAAGTTTCTTGCACGCTGTGTACTTATAATTTGATAGGAAAATTGACAGCTTTGGATAAGATCATAAAACAACATTTACACATGAAAAATGAAATGAAAAGTTCTTTTCTTACTTCGAATCTTTGGAATTTTTTACTGTATGTATTATTGATGTCTGATCAGATATCTAAAAACATTTCCTATAAAACCAATACCAGAATATGGGATTACTACTCTACCTCTGCTCATTTTTTTCTCAATGGATATGGAATTTCAGAGAGTATTATATTCAGTGAATGTGGTTACAGATCAGCCAAAGTACATTAATCATTAATCATATGACATCAAAGCGGAAGCACAAAACAGGTAGTAGAATGTGAAAACTTTAAAACATTTTTAGCTACTTTCCCAATATGTATAAACTAAAACACTGTCAGTTAAAAGGGTCTGTGCATATTGTTACTTGAATATGCACGTTTTTATATAGAAATGTCCAGCTAAGTTTGTGTTTGGGGTGTACATTGGCTGTATAATCTATGGTCTTTATTCAATTAATATGGGGTGGAGAATATTTTTCCTTTTGCATTGACAAATGTAGTTGACTATACTTTTTAATGGGGAGGTTCTGGCAAAAATCAAACATACTTTATATTTTCATTATGATAGGAGTCAATCCACATGCAAGAAATACATGGAACACATATACAATATAAAAAAAAAAAGAGAAATAAAACAAAAAGTACGGTATTTGATACCAACTGCGCTCAGTAAAATGCAGCATGTCCACCACTGGTATCCTGTGAAGCTGGACTGAAGTTGTCTCAGGTGCACAATCCAGGAACCCAGTAAAGGGTAATGCAGGTCAACAATATAGAAGAAACGGCAGCACTCACCAACAGTGTGAACTTCAGTTTAATTCAAATGAAGTCTTTTATCAAACAGGTAGGGGCCCTAGGGCCAAATATTGAAGGGAGGGAGAGGAAGACAGGGTTCCCAGGGAATGGACGATGATCGTTTCTAAATGAACTTCAAAGGGGCCCAATGTTTATAGCTTTTAAAAACTATGTGTTTATAATTGAACTATAGAATACAAACCACTCATCTATAATATTAAAGCTAATTGCCTAATATTGTGTAGCTCCACCATTTTCTACCCAACGAGCTCTAACTCAGAGGCATGTACTCTGCAAGGTGTCTAATAGTGTTCATTGGTTTATGGCGTCAAGATGTTTGCCACTATAGGTGTTTTTTACATGTTGGGGCATCAATGCAGCCCAAATAATGCAGACATATGCATAAGAATAGTTTTCAGTTTGGATTGAGCTAAAAATTGAATAATTTTTAATAACTGTATGTACAACCCAGCCATTAGGAGTCAAACTGATTATAGGTTGCCTGAATTTGAAAAACCTCACCGAATGGTATGTTCTCATTCATAAGCTTTACAGGGGCTTCCAGAGCTCTGACTTGTTTTCCTGCACATTACACAGATGCTGGGGAAATTAAAACATTGGTACTTTAGAGATCAGGTCATCACTTTGTACTCTTTCAAATTCCTCAACCTAGTTCTAAACCATGTGTTTCCCATAAAAATGCTGTTTTGGGCTCAAAGCAGTGATTGCCGAATTTTTCAGTTTCCCCTAAAAAGCTCTTTTTGGCTTCAAAGCAATGATGGCCAAATACTTCAGTTTCCCCTAAAAAATGTTTATTTTTTGGTTCTAAACCAGTGATTGCCAAATCCTTAATTTTCCCCAAAAAGTATTTTTTGGACTTAAAAGCAGTGATAGCAAAATACTTCACTTTCCCTTAAAAAATCTGAGTTTGGCCTCAAAGCAGTGATTGCCAAATCCTTCATTTTCCCCTAAATAGGATGTGTTTGGCCTCAAAGCAGTGATTGTCAAATCCTTCAGTTTCCCTAAAAAGCTTTTTTGGCCTCAAAGCAGTGATGTCCAAAGTCTTCTTTTTCCCCATAAAAAGGCTTTTTTTTGGCCACAAAGCAGTGATTGCCAAATCCTTTACTTTCCCCTAAAAGACTGTTTGGCCCCAAACTAGTGATTGTCATATCAGGTATTTTTGCCTCAAAGCAGTGATTCCAAAATCTTTCACTGTCCCCTAATAAGGCTGTGGTTGACCTCAAAGCAGTGAAGGCCAAATCCTTTGCTTTCCCTAAAAAGGTATTTTTTTGCTTCAAAGCATTGATTTGAAATCCTTCATTTTCTACAAAACAGGTGTTTTTTTTTGCCTCTAATTAGTTTGGCCTCACACCAAAGCAGTGATTGCAAAATCCTTCACTTGGATTTGTCAATTACTGGTTAAAGGCAAAAATGTCTTCTTAGTGCTAAATGAAGGTTTTGAAATAATTGGTTTGAGGGAAAAAGTGCCTTTATTGTGGAAACCGAAGGATTTGGCAATCAGTGATTGGAGGCCAAACAAAGCATTTTTAGAAAAAAGTGAAGGAATTGGCAATCACTGGTTAGAGGCCAAGCAAAGCCTTTTTAGGAGAAAGTGAAGGATTGGGCAATCACTGGTTTGAGGTCAAACATAGCCTTTTTAGGGGAAAGTGAAGGAGTTTGTAAACACTGCTTTGAGGCAAAATATGCCTTTTTAGTACAAAATGAAGAATTTGGCAATCACTGCTTTGAGACCAAACACAGCCTTTTTATGGGAAACACTAAAATTTGGCAATGACTTGTAAAATGTAACATTGGCAACACCCACTGATTTGGTAATTACACCTGTTCTCAGCAAAAAAATACCTACGTCTGATGGACCCTCTCGTTATTTTTTTCTATCTAAAAAGCGATCATGTAGCTAGCTATCTTTTTGTGTAGCACGTATGGAACTGCACGGAGCGGTAGCAGCACTGTACCTGAGCAGTAACACTTTGAAAATGTCGAAGATGGCAAATGGCTGCTTCTTATATCCGGAGGGACCATGTGACTTAAGCAGCCAATTAAACAGGCCAACCAACGACACAAGCCCTTGTGTCTTCAACTTGTGGATGTTTTATACACCCTGATTGGCTGCTGGCCCAGAACATGAACACTGAAAGTGCTGGAAAAAAAAATAGAATCCACCACTACTCTGACCTCTCCCCACCCTCTCACCTTATCAAACATGTCCTAATTGCTATCCTACACTGTCCGAAGGTAGAAGAAACACAGTAATGCTTTTTTAATCTGATCAGTTAATGAACAAAGCCGCAATCGCTGATTTATTTGTGTATTGGTTGTGTTTCCAATACCAAACCGAATCCGCAATGTTCATGCAGATTTTGAAATTGGAGAACATGTTTGGGGAAAGTTCACTCATTTCTACTGTCCACCACTATGATAATCTGGAGATGTCAAAGCTGCAGGGTATTTTCTGGAGACCCATGGACACAAGATTATATTAGGCTGCTCTCAGATTAAGCAATATAGGAAATGTGCTGGCAAGTTATTTATCGTCAAAACTGTGAATCGATTCTCAAAAGATTCAAATTCACTTGAAACTGCACGTTATAAAATTTGCCTCATATTCAATCATTGATTGCCTATCGATATGCTTATCTTAAATCTACAGTTGAAATTAAAAGTTTACATACACTATGTAATAAGACTCCTATGCATGTTTTCTCATTATCTGACATGAAATCAAAATAAACCTTGACCGCTTTAGGTCAACTAGTGTTACCATAATAATTTATATTTACCAAATGCCAGAATAATTAGAGAGAGAAAATGTTTTTTGATTACTTTCTGCAAAGACAAAAGTTTACACTAAGATTACTATGCCTTTATATAATTTGGGACAGCTCCTATGATGATGTCATGTTTTTGGAAGTTTCTGACAGGTTATTTGCAACTTCTGAATTAGTTAGAGACACATCTGTAGATGTATTTTAATGCACACCTGGAACACACTACTTCTTTGTGTAGCATCATCACAAAGTCTAAAAAAATCTGCCAAGAAATTAAGAAGAAACTTGTGGACTTGAAGAAGTCTCATTCATCCTTAGGTGCAATTTTCAGATACCTGATGGTGCTTCGTTCATTTTTACAAACAATTACACTCAAGTACAAATAAGATGGGAATGGCCAGCCATCATACTACTCAGAAAGGAGACGGGCTCTGTGTCCCAGAGAAGAATATGCTTTGGTCCAACATGTGTATATCAATCATAGAACAAAAGCAAAAAAAATTTGTGCAAATGATGGTGGAAGCTGATAAGTTTGTGTCAGTATCCAAAGTGAAATGAGCTCTGTATCATCATGGGCTGAAAGTCCACTCTGTCAGGAAGAAGACATTACTCCAAAAGAAACATAAACAAGCCAGATTAATTTTTGCAAATGCACCCTGGAACAAAGACCTAAATATTTGGAGACATGACCTCAGGTCTGCCAAAACCAAAATGTAACTGTTTGGCTATAACGATTATTACATTTGGAGGAAAAAGGGAGAAGCTTGGAAGCCTATGAACACCATTCCAACTGTGAAAAATTGGGGTAGCAGTATCATGTTGTGGTGTTGTTTTGCTGCAGGATGGACTGGTGCACTTCACAAAATAGATGGCATCATGAGGAAAGAAGATTATGGGGCAATACTGATTCAACATCTCAAGACATCAGCCAGGAAGTTAAAGCTTAGGTGGAAATGGGTCTTCCAAATGGACAATGAGCCGAAGCATACTGCCAAACTGGTTACAAAGTGGCTTAAGGATAACAAAGTCAATGTTTTGGAGTGGCCATCACAAAGCCCAGATCTCAATCCTATTGAAAAGGCAAAACTGAAAAGGTAGGTGCGGGCATGGAGACCTAAAAAAATGCCTCAGTTACACCAGTTCTGTCAAGCGTATGTAAACTTCTGGTTTCAACTGTATCTAACATACAGCTCTAAAAAGAGACAAATTAATTTTAAGTGAAATACTTAAAAAAGACCTTACACTCCTTTTAGCATGCTAAATTGGCAACATCATTTAATAGTAACAGCAGAGTTGAGTAAAGCATAGTTCATATTTTTAAATTTGTCCTCCTAGTTGCGAAGATATAAGATTTAAGTTAAATCCAATGGGACATTACCAGAGATTTGTGACTGGAGGAGTGTACTTATTCACTTGCATGTTTACAAATAATAAGCAGCCAGCAACATACTGGGGAAAAAATAAAGTAGCCCACAAAAGCTTAGAACAGACTTTCGCATTTTATTCTGTAGTAACAAACCACCTGCTCTCCTCACTGGATTTTCTGCAGAGTTGTTTGTGAATACAAAGTGGAGGTAGAGCAGAGTTAAGCTTGAACCATAATACATAAGAGAAGAAAAAAAGCTGCCACTCACCAGTCAGTGTAGAATTCTTTAATGGCGCAAGTTACGGGTAAATAAACATATGAAGGGGTGATGGATTCATGGACTACGGTGCCATTTCACGCAGTGAGCGCTTCTACAGGGTCCTCACTGCGCGGAACGGCACCGTAGTCCGTGAATCCATCGCCCCCTCCCTGCATTTATGTACCCGTAACTTGCACCATTAATGAATTCTGCACTGACCGGTGAGTGGCAGCTATTTTTCTTCTCTTATGTATTATGGATCATTTGCTGCAGTCTGCATCTTAGAGCTTGCACCCTTGTCCAGCGTATACAGCCTTCTGCTGCAGGAGTTAAGTGCAGACTGACAGTCATATGAGTACAGTGATTAGTACTCGGTCTCTACTTTTTCTATGTGTTTAGAGTTAAGCTTCATTACATACACTTTTAAGCTTGTATCTCACTGTAGTAAATGTAGGGATGGAGCAGTACAGCAGAACTAAGCTTTAGAACATTTCAAGTACAAATACCACTAGTGCTGCAACTTTCCTTTCACATCATTGTCACTGAATGCCATAAAATGAAAGCTAATAATTTCTGATGAGCACAGAGAGAGGGGTACTCAGACTCCGGGATGGATTTGATGGCTGTGAAGGGGAATCACGGGTGGTCGGGTTTCCGGTTCCGTGCCCTGGCTGTCATTTGTTTGGTGGGGGAAATATTTACAAGGAATTAAAAAGTATGTGACGCCACCTGTGGATCCCGGTAATTTGGATACCAGTACTGCAGGTCGGCCGCTGAGGTGATGATGGGTGAAGCTCAGTGTGGTACAGCTCCACACAGGTGAAGCTTTACCTCAGGGTAGTGGTGATAGAGGATGAGGGAAGTTGTTGTTCTTACCCCTCTGAGGAGATGATGAGGCCCTCCAGGGCACCGGCGGGAAGGAAGACAGACACTGACTCAACTTCAACTCCACTTTACTTGTACCGGCAGATGTTATAGAGAACACGGTACAGTCTGGTTTATCGGGGTACTAGTTGTCGGTTCAGGGTACCCCTATAGAGTCTCTAGATGTTCCCTCCTTGTTATCTTTTGGGGTCACAATTCTACCTTCTTCTCTGTCTTTCACCACCTTTGCAGAGCTCTCTCGCCAGTCCCTGGTCTTGTACAATGAGGCACAGGTTATCCTTGACCGGTACAGATGGGAGCAGCAGGAACGTACTCTCTCTCCCACCACCGGAATCCAGACTGTTCCCCATGTAGTCTTGGACTGATTATGGGCCTGAGGAGTGAGGTACTGTCTTGTGGCGCCTACGGCTACCCGGTGATTAAGGGCCCGCGGCTCGTCGGTTTGCGGTTAGGGATGAACTGCTGACTGCCTCAGCTCCCGAATTGCTGGTTTTTCCCAATACTAAACCAGCTGGCTCCTGGAGATGGGTGATCCTCCTGTGAGAGGGCTGTCAGGCCTGTTCTGACTGACTGCCTTTCCAGCACCATCTCTGATACTGACTGAACTCCTGACTGACACTGTCACTTAAGTCTCCCGTTCTAACCTAGGCTCCACCCCCTTTTGGATCTACTGAATAATCATTCCTTTACTCTAAGGTGGCCTAGTGTTGACTACATAGGCTAAACCCAAACCCACAGCTACAGAGGCACTACATATATTTGCAAAGTGTAATACCTCCCTGTGGCGCCTAGCCATAGGGGCGCTACATTACACCCATTTCTGCCCTGCCCTGAACACTATGTAATCACACACAGATCTGAAATATCAGTTTTGGGTAAAGATGAGAGAAATTTCTCCAACATGTTAGCCAATTTCAAATTAGGCATGAATATTTGGCATGAACACAATTTACAAATAAAGCCGAGCTCTGCTTTGTTTAGGAAAGTGTTCGAGTCTTTTGGGCCAAAATGCTCCTCAGAAGACCCGCTGGCCAGGAAAAACACCTAACCTCATTTATTATCAGTTCCCAATGTGAGCGAGGTGATGTCACAGACTTGGTCATCTGAGGTCAGCTAGAGCGATATGGCTCTCTGAACTGAAGTGAACTTTTGCGCATCACCCCACTCACAGGTGGAGTCAAAACTCAGTCAGCTTTGTGTCTTGCCATGAATTGACGTAACCCAGTATCATAGAGAATTTGTGTGGGAATAATAAAGATTAGAATGTGTTTGTATTTTTTTTACAAATAAATTATTTTTCATGGTGTGGTGCATTTTTGACTATTTATTTACAGCTTCATAATAGCCGGGTCTAACATATTAGCCTGATATTATGTGCCTCAGGCTTACTGCTAGCTGGCAATATTCAGCTGGCATTAATCCCTTTATTACGCAGTCTGCCAACTCCACAGGGCAGTTGAAAGAATCAGGGAACGCTCCAGAAAATGGCATTTGTAAGGAATGCGCCGTTTTCTGAGGAGACTGCGGGTTGCAATTTGCAGCATCTAGGCCCATGGCTGCCTGCTGTACCTGGGCTGTTGACCCCCAAAAAAGGTTAATAAAAATGTATGTGCACATGCTTATACAGTGGGGGGACCTTGTGAGGGGCAGCATGATTGGTTTCAAACCACATTTTTATTATAATCAATGATTAAAATCCCCATTGGCTTTTGCCACTGGAGTGAGACGTATGCCTGTTTTGACAGTTCTCTATGTAGATAATATAAGACCTACATAGAGAACTATCAGAGATGGTGTATGTCACACTCCAACTCCAGGTCTGACTTCACAGAAACCAAACTGTGAACCACCCCACTCAGAGCATGCTTTCAGTGTCAGTTCATCTCATCTTATTGAGTCTGCAGTCACTATATCATGATTTAGACAGCTTAAAATTCTAAGGCTGCATTCACACGTTGCATATTTGTGCATTTATGTAGCGCTTTTTTGCGCTTGTGTAAATGCAGTGGAACACAAAGGTGGAAATGCATCCCAGCAAAAGCTATGGCTTCAGCTGGCATTGACCCCTTATTACCTAGTCTGTCTCAGTCACAGGGTAACTAGAAGAGGCAGGTAAAGTGCCAGTTTTGTGGTCTCTCATAGAAGTGTTAATTCTGGGGTGGCTGCAGTCTGCAGTTTTATTGTGAGGACCCAGCATGCTCGGACCTCACCACACTGAGAATTCAAGCCCCCAGAGGGTGGGCAGGGATAAGTCTAAGGATAACCAATCAAAGGGGGGATACAAGTGACAATTATGTGCGGGCCTGAAAGCAGTATGCCAGCGGTGCAGAATCTTGGTAAGTAATACTTTCAAAAGCTAATGCTGCATGTAAACAGCAGGGCACCACTGTTAAATGGTTTGAGCCAGGGGTGCAGAATCTTGGTTAGTAATACTTTTTTCAGCAAAAGCTATGGGTTTTGCTGAAATACATTCAGAAGCTGCGTATTATGGCATCTTTTTGCAGACGCGCTTTCACTGCAAAGCGCATTCGCAAAAAGAATGACCATTAGGGATGGGCGAATCTACTCGCTAGGACTCGTTACTCGGCGAGTAGTAAGGGACTCGCAGGACTCGGTACTCTGCGAGTTTCCCAGTGATTACTCGCACGAGTCCAATGCAAATCAATATCAATCCTAGTTTTGTCAGAAACGCTGACAAAACTAGGATTGCCATTGTTTGCATTAGACTCGGCTACTGTGCCAGTGATAGCAGGGAAACTCGCAAAGTAACTGCTGTTTCTTTGCGAGCCGAGTCCAGCTGTCTTCTCTGTGCAGCTCCAGGGTCCTAGAGCCCGCCTGCTCACAGAGATGATGTAGCAGAGCTGAGATTGTTCTCAGTCTGCTCATCCCCTGTGCATAGACATCTATATTTATGCACAGGGGATGTAGCAGAGAGGACATCGCGTTTTGGACTGCGTCGGACGGAAGAGGATTTTTTTAATTAAAGATGGAGTCCCTAATGGCTTTTTTTTTTATTTCAAATAAAAATTTTTCTCTGTGTTGTGTTTTTTTTAACCCTTTATTGGAGATTCTTAGTGGCTGGGTCAAACGTGGCCTGACATTAAGAATCTCGGGCTTAATACCAGCTTGTATAACAAAGCTGGTATTAGCCCCTTTATTACCCAGCGTGCCACCGCCACCAGGGCCGCTGGAAGAGCGGGGTTCAGCGCCAGAGGATGGCGCTTCAATGAACGCGCCATCTTCTGGGGCGGCTGCGGGCTGCAATTTGCAGCGGGGGGTGCCCAGAAAGCTTGGGCATCCCTGCGCTGCGGATTCCAGCCCCCAGCTGCTTAGCTGTACCTGGCTAGACATAGAAATTGCGCGGAGCCCCACGCATTTTTTTTTTTATTATTTAATGAATTTCAGAGTCAGAGGCTCAGAGTCAGAGTCTCGGAGTCGGAGTCTCCTCAGAGTCGGAGTATCAGAGTCGGAGTCTCAGAGTCGGAGTCGCCTCAGAGTCGGAGTCGCCTCGGAGTCGGAGTCGTCTCGGAGTCGGAGTCGTCTCGGAGTCGGAGGTCGTCTCGGAGTCGAGTCGGTGTCGGAGTCGTCTCGGAGTCGGAGTCGTCTCGGAGTCGGAGTCGTCTCGGAGTCGGAGTTGGAGTCGGAGTCGGAGTCGTCTCGGAGTCGAGTCGGAGTCGGAGTCGTCTCGGAGTCGGAGTCGGAGTCGTCTCGGAGTCGTCTCGGAGTCGGAGTCGTCTCGGAGTCGTCTCGGAGTCGGAGTCGTGTCGGAGTCGGAGTCGTGTCGGAGTCGGAGTCGTGTCGGAGTCGTGTCGGAGTCGGAGTCGTCTCGGAGTTGGAGTCGTCTCGGAGTCGTCTCGGAGTCGGAGTCGTCTCGGAGTCGGAGTCGTCTCGGAGTCGTCTCGGAGTCGTCTCGGAGTCGTCGTCGTCTCGGAGTCGTCTCGGAGTCGTCTCGGAGTCGGAGTCGTCTCGGAGTCGGAGTCGTCTCGGAGTCGGAGTCGTCTCGGAGTCGTCTCGGAGTCGGAGTCGTCTCGGAGTCGGAGTCGTCTCGGAGTCAGAGTCGTCTCGGAGTCGGAGTCGTCTCGGAGTCAGAGTCGGAGTCGTCTCGGAGTCGGAGTCGGAGTCGTCTCGGAGTCGGAGTCGTCTCGGAGTCGGAGTCGTCTCGGAGTCGGAGTCGAGTCGGAGTCGGAGTCGTCTCGGAGTCGGAGTCAAAAAAATGCGTGGGGCTCCGCGCAATTTCTATGTCTAGCCAGGTACAGCTAAGCAGCTGGGGGCTGGTATCCGCAGCGCAGGGATGCCCAAGCTTTCTGGGCACCCCCCGCTGCAAATTGCAGCCCGCAGCCGCCCCAGAAGATGGCGCGTTCATTGAAGCGCCATCCTCTGGTGCTGAACCCCGCTCTTCCAGCGGCCCTGGTGGCGGTGGCACGCTGGGTAATAGAGGTTAGGGCCAGCTTTGTATTATCAGCTGGCCCTAAGCCCGAAATTTATGGCGGTCACGCCAATATTAGACATGACCGCCATGAATTTCTATTAAATTGTTTTAAAAAAAACACAACACAGAGAAATTTTTTTATTAGAAATAAAAAAAAAAGCCATTAGGGACTCCATCTTTAATTAAAAAAATCCTCTTCCGTCCGACGCAGTCCAAAACGCGATGTCCTCTCTGCTACATCCCCTGTGTATAGATATAGATGTCTATGCACAGGGAATGAGCAGACTGAGAACAATCTCAGCACTGCTACATCAGGCAGCAGGCGGGCTCTAGGACCCTGGAGCTGCACAGAGCAGACAGGACTCTTCTCTTATCTGTGCGAGTTTCCCAGCGATTACTTACAAAGTAAACGAGTCCAATGCAAATAAATGACAAAACTCGGATTGCTTCAGGCTGAAGCTTCCGAGACACATCTGCGATTTGTAAATCTCACACTACTCGCTATTACTCGCTTCCCCATTCATTAACATTGGACTCGCTAGACTCGCAACGAGTAGCGAGTCCTGGGCTCGGACTCGCTAGAGTCAAGCGATTCCGAGTAATTTAGGATTCGCCCATCACTAATGACCATGTCAATTCTTTGCACATTTTTACATGCGCTTTTCCCAAAGGCCACATTATAAAATGTAAAAAAACAAGGGAGACAAAGAGGCACAGATTGTGCCTTATCACACGTTTTACCAAATGGTGACCCCAGATGGACCTTGCTCACCTGGTTCGGTTGTGTTCACCCACAACCGGCTTGTATGCCTGTGATGACAGCTGCCGCAGGACCCACTCCACCACATGCAACGTGGGAAAAGATCCAGAATCATCAAAGATAGGAGTGGTGTCTCTGGTCCGCGCTGCTTCTTGGTAAATGATACACAGGGAGCCAACACTTGTATCTGCTGCTCCTTTATTCCTCCTCACACCAACGTGTTTCGGTGCTAACCTTGCACCTTCCTCAGAGTATCTTGTTAATGATAACAACACTGTTCTTAATGTCACAGGTGCTGCCCTTTGATCTTTCAATATGTCCAGGCATATGGCTCCCGTAACTGAACTAATATTTGGATGCCTGAGGAAGGTGCAAGGTAAGCACCGAAACGCATTGGTGTGAGGAGGAATAAAGGAGCAGCAGATACAAGTGTTGGCTCCCTGTGTATCATGAACCAAGCAGCAGCGCGGACGAGAGACACCACTCCTATCTTGGATGATTATGGACATTATAAAATGGGCGCAGTAAAAGCACAGGTAAAAAAGTGCAGCGTGTGAATGCAGTTGTGCATTTTCACGTGAAACGCGGGCAAAAAAGCGCAACTGCAAAAAAACGCACACAATACGCAGCATGTGAATATAGCCTAAAACTGGTGAAAGGTCCCTTTAAAGAAACCTAACTTGCTTTACTTTTTGATTATTGAATTGTGAATTGGAATTGCTTACTCAGCTGATACAAGTGCATATTTGGACAATTTTTCAACATACCGTATATACTCGTGTATAAGCTGAGTTTTTCAGCCCAAAAATTGGGCTGAAAAGTCCCCCCTCGGCTTATACACGGGTCAATACGGTATGCTGTGGGGGGGGAGCTGTGACCGGGGGCTGGAGGAGGCAGGAGGGGGCCGCGGTGACCGCAGGCGGTCACGTGGGGCCGCCTCATTAGTGCAATGAATATGCACGGCATCCCCCCGTCCATCAGCGGCGGGGGGATGCCGTGCATATTGCACTACACAGCCCCCTCTCCTTAGTATGCGTCCCCCAGTAGTAATAAACAGCCCCCTCCTTATCATGTCCCCCCCGGCTGCGGCAGCTGTGAAAATAACAAACACTGTATACATTACCTTCCGGCGCAGCTCTCCGCTCCTCCGGTCCTCAGCATCTCTGCTCGCCAGCTTCTTCTTCCTTGTTGTGCCGGTGTCATGTGACCGGGCGCAGGAGATGACGTCATTTCCTGCGCGCGGTCACAAGCCAGCACATCAAGGAATAAGAAGAAGCCGCGAGCGGAGATGCTGAGGACCGGAGGAGCGGAGAGCTGCGCCGGAAGGTAATGTATACAGTGTTTGTTATTTTCACAGCTGCCGCAGCCGGGGGGGACATGATAAGGAGGGGGGGCTGTTTATTACTACTGGGGGACGCATATTAAGGAGGGGGGCTGTGTACTACCACTGGGGCTGCATATACTACACTGGGGCTGTATATACCTCTGGGGCTGCTGCATACTACCACTGGGGCTGTATATACCACTGGGGCTGCTATATACTACCACTGGGGCTGTATATACCTGTGGGGCTGCTGTATACTACACTGGGGCTGTATATACCTCTGGGGCTGCTGTGTACTACCACTGGGGCTGCATATACTACACTGGGGCTGTATATACCTCTGGGGCTGCTGTATACTACCACTGGGGCTGTATATACCACTGGGGCTGCTATATACTACCACTGGGGCTGTATATACCTGTAGGGCTGCTGTATACTACACTGGGGCTGTATATACCTCTGGGGCTGCTGTATACTACCACTGGGGCTGTATATACCTCTGGGGCTGCTGTATACTACCACTGGGGCTGTATATACCTGTGGGGCTGCTGTATACTACCACTGGGGCTGTATATACCTGTGGGGCTGCTGTATACTACCACTGGGGCTGTATATACCTCTGGGGCTGCTGTATACTACCACTGGGGCTGTATATACCTGTGGGGCTGCTGTATACTACCACTGGGGCTGTATATACCTCTGGGGCTGCTGTATACTACCACTGGGGCTGTATACTACCTCTGGGGCTGCTGTATACTACCACTGGGGCTGCTGTATATACCTTTGGGGCTGCTGTATACTACCTCTGGGGCTGCTGTATACTACCTCTGGGGCTGCTGTATACTACCTCTGAGGATGCTGTATACTACCACTGGGGCTGTATATACCTCTGGGGATGCTGTATACTACCACTGGGGCTGTATATACCTCTGGGGCTGCTGTATACTAACTACTGGAGCTGCTGCTGTATATACCACTGGGGCTGCTGCTGTATACTACCACTGGGGAGGCTGCTGTATACTACCATTGGGGGGCCTGTATACCACACTGCTGGGGGCTGTATACCTGTGCTGGAGTCCACCCTCGGCTTATACACGAGTCAAAGGTTTTCCCAGGTTTTGGGGGCAAAAGTAGGGGGGTCGGCTTATACACGGGTCGGCTTATACACGAGTATATACGGTAATCAGCATGTCTGTTTAGACCTCTCTTTGAGGAAGAGATTAAGATGAAATCCCTGCTGATAAAAAAGATGAATCCTGCTTATTAAGACTTTTTTGTGTCAGATTTCTGGAGCCCCACATACTACATTCTATTCCATAATGAAGATATTGAATGATAATACGCCATATTTGCCATGAGAATGATTAATGTCTGCTCTGCACAAATATTTTTGCAGTGCTAATGACTGATTTTAAAACTCATGACTCCATTAACTGTATGCATTGCTTTGGTTATCATCTGCCACTCCATTCATTTGCTAAAATCATCTAGTAGTAAAACGCATAGAGGAAAATATATCGAAACTGGAATATTAATAGTTATCCTAAACAAAAGCCAAATGATCTATTTCACCATTTGCACAACCAGGCTCCGGGATTCTTATTGCTTGTTGTATGAGCAGCCTGAATCTATTGACAGGTTTCCTTTAAATGGTATATGACTCTTAATAAATATCTATGCATTAGTAATGGAAATATAAAACAGCTATAAACTGGCATAGAGTTTTACTACAACTTCTCTGATTCCTGGGACAGTATAGAAAAATTGTTGGATAGTACTTCACCACACCTCTTCCAATAATTCCATCCCTATTTTAGAAAAGTGAAAAGAGCTTAGCTAAATTGAACAAAAAAAAAAAGAAACACAAATATGACTTGGACAAAGGTTTGTGACTTTTTTTTATTACGGAAATCTGGTGTAACTGTTTTGAAAAATTTTCCCCCGATAATTGTCTTCTAGCCCAGGTCTAAAAGTAGCTTTTACACATGACTATGGTCACATTTTTCAAATATGTGCAACATAAAAGTGGAAATTACTAAGGCCCCTTTCACATCAGCGTTTTTGCTGATTTGCCGCAGATCCAGCACTGGGGGGCTGCTGTATACGATACTACTGGGGCCTGTATACCACTGGGAGGGCCTGTATACCACACTGCTGGGGGCTGTATACCTCACTGATGGGGGTTGTATACCTGTGCTGGAGTCCACCCTCGGCTTATACGCGAGTCAATAAGTTTTCCCAGTTTTTGGGGGCAAAAGTAGGGGGGTCGGCTTATACACGGGTCGGCTTATACACGAGTATATACGGTAACTACTGTTCTGTATTACCTACCATTCTGTATATTTTTCTTATACGTACCATTGTACTGTAAAGCGCTGCGGAATATGTTGGCGCTATACACATAAAGTTTTATTATTATTATTATTATTATTTCATCAAATACAGGTTTAGAACTAAAAACCCTGTCTTCCACAGGCAAAAGTGAAATCCACTACACCACACAGCTGGCTTGTATAAAGGTAATTATTTGGCTAAGAGAATGTTTTACCGCATCTGCTGCGTAATAGCTGCACTTGCGGCACACTTGCAGGACACTTGCGGCAAGCCCTATTCATTCTCTATGAGACTTGAGACAGGTTTGGCAAATGCAATTTATGCCACGATCCGGCAGTTGAGGCAGGTCAAAAATCTGCAGGTAGCAGCGTTTTTTTGACCTGCCTCAAATGCCACAAGTACCGGATAGTGGCAAAACCGCATTAGCCGCACATGCCACAACTCCCACAGAGAATGAATGGGGCTTGCCGCAAGTGTGCTTCAAGTACGCTGCAAGTACAGCCATTACGCGGCAGATGCGGTAAAACATTCTCTTAGCCAAATAATTACCTTTATACAAGCCAGCTGTGTGGTGTAGTGGATTTCACTTTTGTCTGTGGAAGACAGGGTTTTTAGTTCTAAACCTGTATTTGATGAAATAATAATAATAATAATAATAATAATAATAAAACTTTATGTGTATAGCGCCAACATATTCCGCAGCGCTTTACAGTACAATGGTACGTATAAGAAAAATATACAGAATGGTAGGTAATACAGAACAGTAGTTACCGTATATACTCGTGTATAAGCCGACCGTGTATAAGCCGACCCCCCTACTTTTGCCCCCAAAAACTGGGAAAACTTATTGAATCGCGTATAAGCCGAGGGTGGACTCCAGCACAGGTATACAACCCCAGCAGTGAGGTATACAGCCCCCAGCAGTGTTGTATACAGGCCCTCCCAGTGGTATACAGGCCCCAGTAGTATCGTATACAGCAGCCCCCCAGTGGTATACAGCAGGCCCCCAAGGGTATACAGCAGGCCCCCAGGTGTATTCAGCAGGCCCAGAGGGGTATATACAGCAGGCCTCCAGGGGTATATACAGCAGGCCCCAGGTGTATATACAGCAGGCCCCCAGGGGTATTCACAGCAGGCCCCCAGGTGTATTCACAGCAGGCCCCCAGGGGTATTCACAGCAGGCCCCCAGCGGTATATACAGCAGGCCCCAGGGGTATATACAGCAGGCCCCCGGGGGTACATACAGCAGCCCCAGGGGGTACTCAGCAGCCCCCTGGGGGTATCCAGCAGCCCCCTGGGGGTACCCAGCAGCCCCCTGGGGGTACCCAGCAGCCCCCAAATGCTGGCACTTGCCCCCTTGTAAGGGCATCCCCCGCTGCTTCTCTTACCATCCCGGTCTTCTGCTCAGTGCCGCTCCTCGGTGCTCCGTTCTTCATGCTCCGTCCTCGCTGCATCCGGGATCCCCGGCCGTCGCGCGATGACGTCATATGCCTGCGACGGCCAGAGATCCCGGATGTAGCAGGGAGCATGAAGAACGGAGCACCGAGGAGCGGCGCTGATCAGAAGACCGGGATGGTAATATAAGCAGCGGGGGGGGGCCCTTACAAGGGGGGAGAGTGCCAGCATTTGGGGGCATATTTGCACTGCTTCCCCCTGCCGCTGATTGACAGGGGGAAGCAGTGCATATATAATGAGCGGCCCCACGTGACGGGGCCGCTCATACAGCAGCCTCCCCCCGCCTCCTCCAGCCTCCACAGCCCCCACCAACCGTAGTGACTCGTGTATAAGCCGAGAGGGAGACTTTTCAGCCCAAATTTTGGGCTGAAAAACTCGGCTTATACACGAGTATATACGGTACATACAATAAACATAGAATCAATGTAGGAAATACAATAAAAAGGCAAAAAATAAAGGTGACCTGCTCGAAGGAGCTTACAATCTAAGATGGGATGGGAACAAAAAGTTCAGGGGCTTATAACAATGAATATCTTATGTCTAAATAACTATTGTTAGGGAGCAGGATAGGCCGCCCTGAAGAGGTGTGTTTTTAGGGAGCGTCTGAAGCTATGCAAGTTGTGGATGGTCCTAATTTCTTGGGGTACAGCATTCCAGAGGATTGGTGCAGCTCGAGAGAAGTCTTGCAGTAGGGAATGGGATGTTCGGATTAGTGCCGATGTTAGTCTGAGGTTCCATTCAGAGCGAAGGGGACCGGTGGGGTGGTAGACAGAGATGAGGGTAGAGAGGTAGGGAGGTTCCGCACCATGATTAGCTTTGTGGGTGACAACAAGCAATTTGAATTGGATTCTATAGTGTACGGGTAGCCAATGCAGTGACTGGCACAGAGCAGAAATATCTGAGTATCGGTTTGCTAGATAGGTGATCCTGGCTGCTGCATTGAGGATAGACTGGAGAGGGGAAAGCTTACTGCGGGGGAGGCCAGCTAATAAAGAGTTACAGTAGTCAAGGTGGGAATGAATCAGAGCCACGGTGAGGGTTTTAGTTGTTTCCATGGTGAGGAAAGGGCGAATTCTGGAGATATTTTTCAGGTGCAAGCGACAGGAGCGGATGAGAGATTGTATATTTGGGGTGAAGGAGAGATCAGTGTCCAACATAACACCGAGACAGCGAGCCTGCTGACTGGGCGTTATCGTGGTGCTGCACACCAAGAGAGAGATGTGAGGTTTAGGGAGGTTGGCAGAGGGTAGGAGCAGAAGAAGTTCAGTTTTGGAAAGGTTGAGTTTCAGATAGAGAGCGGACATGATATTGGAGACTGCGGTTAGACAGCCATTGGTGTTCTGTATTAGAGCAGGAGTAAGGTCAGGGGAGGAAGTGTATAGTTGTGTGTCATCACACATTTTTTATTCATAAATGATGCCAGTTAATAGACAACTTCCAGTCATGTTTCACTTTTAATATCTGACATTCTGTTGATCATCCTGACGTGTTAAACAAGACTTTCAGACAATCTGTATATGTACATGGTAAATCATATAACCAGAAGTAATTGAGTAGGCACTAATTTACTATGTATCTATTTTCCAAGTGACTGAACTATTCACTAGCATAATTTAGTTGCAGCCAGTGGGTAGATGCCAACTGCATTTTCTATCAAATAAATAATAAACAATTTATAAATAAATGATTTGATTAGAACTTTTGCTAAGGCCGGCTTCACACTACAGCTGGGATCCGCGGCTAGCTCCCCGCGAGCCGCGGTCCTAAGTATCAGCGGCGGCAGCTGTGTGCGGCTGCACACTGGACTGGAGGGCAATTTAGCCCTCCAGTTCTGTGTGCTGATCTGGTACGGGGCTGTCTGGCTCAAGCGGACAGCCACAGGTCGGATCCCAGCCGTAGTGTGAAGCCGGCCTAAGAAATTGTTAAAATGTACTGCTACTTGGAAACAGATATGTAGTAAATTACTGCCTCCCATTCATTTACCATGTAAATGTGCAGCATGCCTAAAACCAATTGTTAACATGATGATCATCAGAATGTAAGATACTAAAAATTAAACATCACTGAAATTTGTGTATTAACAAGCATTAAAAAAATTGTTATTCAAACCCATAACCTTCTCCTCCATAAGTACACACTCTAATCACTCATCCACTAATTCACATCATATAAAGGAGTGATTTTGTTTGGCTAAGACACAAAGCATGAAGGCTTGGTAGTGTGTGGAAAAAATATTTTCAATTTGATGTTTGAGAAGGGAAGTATCATTTGTTAAAGACATTTATCATACTCAGCTGTGAGAATCAAACATCGAGGTCACACATCACTTATTTTTAGCTTGAAGGGCAAGACTATGACGGTTGCACAGTTTTTACACACCATAGAAGCAAGTAGAGGAGCCATTGTTCTTATTGAGAGTATGATCTAGTGGTAAATGCAAATGTTTGCAGTTTACCATTTAGGGGGCTCAATTCCCAGTAGTAAATTAATTATTTTTAAGTTATTATTATATTTTCCTAAACCCTTTCCTAAACAATTATGCAAATGTATAGTCACTTGTAAATATATCTATATATATACTAAATTAGTGCTTCCCCCACATATATTGTATGCATGCAAATGTTGGTAAAAAAATCAAGTTGATAAACGAAATGTCAGATATTAAAAGTGTTTATAAAACAAAGAAAAAAGTAAAGGGAAATTGGGAATATGAACCCCATAGTCTCTCCTCCATAGCCATCCATGCTAACCATTCATCCACCAAGTTAGGTAATTAAGTTATATTATTTTACTTCACAAAGAGACTAAGCATGCAGTCTTGACAGTGTGTGGAAAAATGATTTTCATTTTGATGTTTGAGAAGTGAAGTATCATTTGTCAAACTCATTTATCAAAGTCATTTATCAAAGTCAAGGTCATTTATCAAAGTCATTTATCAAAGTCATTCATCAAAGTCATCTAGATAATAAGAGACAACCAAGAACAATAGGGTCTTATCTCAATGATAGCTGGACTATTGCTATTGTATTAAGTGCTCACCTGGTATGGTTGTGTGCCACACAACCTGGTGTTTGCGCATATACAGCTGCTGCAGGATCCACACTCCACGTGTAAATGGTATTCCAGTAAAATCCAAAAAGGACGAAGTGTATAGTCATCAGCACTGCTGTAATGAGAGGGTCAAACCAAGGAATGGTACAACGGTGCTCTTTATTCCTTCTCCAACGCGTTTCGGAGCCTGCTACGCTCCTTCCTCAGAGATTAACAATATCTTTGTTATCCCTGAGGAAGGAGCATAGCAGACTCTGAAACGTGTTGGAGAAGGAATAAAGAGCACCATTGTACCATTCCTTGGTTTGACCCTCTCATTACAACAGCGCGGATCACTATACACTTCGTCCTTTTTGTATTTTACTGATTCATCAAAGTCAGTCATTTATCAAATTCATTTATCAAAGTCAGGGTCATTTTTCAAAGTTGTTTATCAAATTCAGAGTGATAATCAGGTATCATTTATCAAAGTCAAAGTCATAACCAGGTATCAGACAGACTATTTCTGCTTGACTTTGATATATGACCATGTTCTAAAATGAACACTGTACACATGAGTCAACAGTGTGATGCAGCAGCAAAAAAGGCAAACACAATTCTAGGATGTATTGCCAGAAGCACACAGTCTAAATCACATTAAAGGGAACGTGTCACCCTCTTTGGGTATTTTAAACTGTGTCCACCAGCTTACACATAATGTAAATGGGGTTCTAGTAACCCTTGTATGTGCTCAGACTGGCCCCTCATACTTGAAATATGAACTTATACTGTGTCCAGCACTGGCCTCCTATTTAGACTGGGAAGTTGCAATTTAGTTCTGATGGATGATGTGTTCGCCGCCCCTCCAGGCTGCACTTCTTAAAATTCCCACCCCTCCTCTGGCCAGCGCTTGAGTGACAGCTGCACTTGCGCCAGTGCAGTGGAGTGGGTGTTCGCGCTCCATTGAACAGGCCGATGTCTTGCGAGACTTCACAACTCTCGCGAGCCATCGGCACTGACAGGCGTACCTGCAATTTGTGAAGTCTTGTGAGACATCGGCCTGTCCAATGGAGTGCGGACACCCTCTCCACTGTGCGGCTGTGAGTGCGACTGTCACTCAAGCACAAGCCAGAGGAGGGCCGGGAATTTTAAAAAGTGCAGGGTAAGTTTTGCAGCCCAGAGGGTCGGCGAGCACATCATCCATCAGGACTAAATATCAGCCTCCTGATCTAAATAGGAGGCCAGCAGTGGACACAATATAAGTTCATAGTTCAGGTATGAGGGCCAGTCTGGGCACATACAGGAGTTACTAGAACCCTATTTACATAATGTGTAAGCTGGTAGGCACAGTTTAATATGCCCAAAGGGGTGACAGGTTCCCATTAATTAATTATCGCCCTCTACTCCTCTTTGGTCAGACCTCATCTGGAATACTGTGTACAGATCTGGGCACCATATTTAAAAAAAATTGTCAACTAACTGAAGAAAGTTTAGAGAAGAGCGACCAGAATGGTGACCGGTCTGCAACCATGTCGTATGAGGAACAGTTACAGGATTTGGGAATGTTTAGCTTATCAAAAAGAAAACTGACAGAAGACTAAATAGCTGTCTACAAACATCTGAAGAGTTGTCACACTGTAGAGGGAACAGCTTTATTCCCATTTGTGCAAGGAAAGACTAGATGCAAAAGGATGAAACTGAATGGTAGGGGACACAGATTAAATATTAGAGAAAACTTTTTGACAATGAGAGTGATCAATGAGTGGAACAGGCTGCCATGAGAGGTGGTGAGTTCCCCTTTAACGGAAGTCTTCAAACAGAAGCTGGACAGACATCTGTCTGGGATGTTTTAGTGAATCCTGCTTTGAGCAGGGGAATACATCTAGAAACTATTATCTACAAATATAGTGCAACCCAGAACGCAAGCTAAAAGTCTATAATGCATAAATTAACCCATATACTAATACAAGCTCAAAATGCTGCCGTCTTCTCTTGGCCAAAACTCATTTTAAATGGACAGAGGCAAAATAAAAAACTGTTCTATGATCTGATAGATCAAAATTTGAAACTTCTTTATGGGAAGAACTAGTTAGCAGAGGGATCATCAGCTTTTTATCAGCTCACATTTCAATAGCCTGCAACTCTAGTGGTATGAGGTTACATTAGTGTCTATAGCATGGGCAGCTTGCTCATCCTGAAAGGCATTATAAATGCTTTGTATTATGTATGTTTTAAAACAACATATGCTCCCATTCAGTTTTTAAATGTGTTGCTTCCATCAATTCCTAAATTAGTTTTTTCTTATTTTCTTTTTTAAAGTAAATGGAAGAATGTCTAATTTTCAACTGTTTGATATGTCTTCTATTCCCAGAAAGAAATCTAGCTATAAAGCAGAACCGCCGTTTAAATATTTATTTAATAAAAATGTAGAGCAAGTGATTATAATAAACTTTCTTATATACTTCATAAGAGAATTCTGGAAGAAAACCATTCATAAAACTTCTAGAAGACTTCCCCACTAGGCTTTTTCTAAACCTCACTTATAAGAGTGGGGGGAAGGTCCCTACACAGCATGACTGGGTACAGATCAGTGTATTAGATTGCCTTAGACAAAGGACTCCATGCTGTCATTTCAAAGCTACTGTGAATCTCTTGCATTCAGCACATCACTCGGCTCCCTGTAAACAGCTGATTACCTCCATACAGCTCCGTGCTCACTGACAACAGGGAGCAGCACTATGTGAATGCAGGAGATAAGACCTCCTGTCTTTGTGGTGTCAGCCTGTAGCTTCCTGTGCTCCATGTAATCTGATACAATGATCAGCTGTAGCCATGAACACAGTGTAGGCCATGCTCCTTCCACCCTTTTATGGTTATATGCCCGTTTTTAGTGTGAAGACGGATTTCACCTAAAATGAGCATATGTCTGCTTCAGACACGGTCTACTGGGGACATCTTGTGGAAGGTTTATAAATGGTTTTCTACCAGAATTCTCTTATGAAGTATATTTGAATGTTTATTAAAATCGCTTGCTCTACATTATTATTATATAAAAATTTTAACGGTGGTTAAGTTTTAAGTAATTTCCAAATCAATGCATTCTTGTCTTCTTCTACATTTTACAGAGCATCCCAACATTTAAAAGATGTATATATAAAAAATGAGCTATTTTCAAACTTTGAACATTTATACCCTTAAACTGGATGGTCATACCATACAAACTAGTTAATAAATGGCATTTACCAGATTTCTACTAAGAAAATAGATCCCACAGTTTGTTATGCTACTTCTCCCTATTATGACATTACCTGATATGTGCTCAAAAAGTGATGTTTGGGTACGTGGCAGAGCTTGTAAGGGAAGAAGTGCTATTTGATTTTTGCAACTCAAATTTTGTTGATTGTTGATGCCTTGCTAAATATGCTAAATCAGCATATTCCCCCACAGTTGACCCCAGTTTGGAAACCACAGTTGACCCCATTTTTGGAAACTACAACCCTCAAGGAACTCATCTATTGGTGCGGTAAATAATTTGATCCTAAAGTTGCTTTGTTGAACTTTGTATGATTGATATGTAAAAATGAAAAATTTTATTTTGTCCAGTAAAATGTTTTTGCTTCAAGTTTATCATTTTCACATGAACTTATAGGAGAAAATGATTTTGCTCAATGATGTTAAAGGTAACTGCAGGGTCAAATCTTTTCTGTACAGTAAAAAAAACTCTTATAAATACAGCTTCATATTTGCAAAAAATACCCACCAAATAAGTGGGAAAAGACAAACTAAATGCAGCAAAAATGCAATATTCAGACAATATGGTTGCTATGTTGGTGCTGAAAACAAATAACACAGTATTTATGCAACATGTGAACTCAGCCTTAGGCTAGGGCCACACTTGGGAGCATGGATCTGTTTACTGGATGCATTACTGGTTCCAGTTTTTCCCCTTGCCATTTTTGAGGCATTGTTACCGGAGCTGTTAACGCATGGTACCGATATGTACTATGCATTACCGCATGCGTTTCTTATAGACCCCCATGTTAAAAAATGTATGCGTTTTTGAAAATGCACCAAAAAATGTTGCAGACCCTATTTAAAATGGATTTCTCAAAAACCCAATCCAGTAAACGGATTGCCCTGTTGCAATCCGGTTTTTGCATTGGAGTCTATAGGCGCATTACCGGATCCAATTTTGAAGATTTCAACATGTCAAAAACTGGATCCAGTAACTTTATTGCAGACGCAAGTGTGGCCCTGGCCTTAGGTTTTTTTTGTGGGGGTACAGTGTGAGTGCAACAGCCAATAACAGATGCTGTCACAGAGAGTGAGCATCTGTGATTGGTCATTGCCGGTCAGTGCAGTGAATATGCATGAAGCTTATTGAGCAGCCCTGGAAGTAAGCAGCAGGAGACTGGTAAGATCAGGGCCACCATCAGGGCCTGACTGGCCTGACTCCCATGAAGGGCCCAGTAGCTGGCAGTAAGCAAGGGGGCCCGGGCCATGGATACTAGGGGTAGGGCAGTTTACCTCACAGCAGTGCCATGCCCATTTACTCACCCACCAACCATCTTCATAATATCCTGACCCCTCTCTCCAAAAGCAAAGGAGTGCAGCTACCAACTTAGGAGGATGGCGACATTGCAGATGACTGTAGACAGCAACAAGAAAAAGGCTGAGGAGCTAACAGTGTGTGAAGACTGAGCCCGGGGCCTGGGCAAATGCCGTGGACTGCCGAGGGGCCCACTTGCAATGTCCTCTGCACTGCTTCTCCCATCCTAAGCCATGTGGCAAGTGCTGGATGCAGTGACCAACTATAGTCAGCCTGCTGACAGCAGAGCTCTATCTCCTGCACCATGGGCATAATCTTTACCCACAGTACAGGAGGTAGAAATCTGCTGCTGGCTCACTACAGTCAGACATTGCACTCAGCACTTGCTGCTGCACAACACAGGTTAGGATTGAGAGCAGGGGGGCAGCAAACAGGGTAGAGAGACGCATAGAGAATGGGAACCATACACAAGAGGGAGACACAGAGAGGGGGAGAGACAGGTACAGAGGGGAGACACAGTGCATAGAGGGGAGACAGGCACAGAGAGTGGAGACACAGTGCACAAGGGGGAGAAAGGCAGAGAGAGGTGAAAGACCGGTACAGAGAGGGGGAAGACAGGCACATATAGGTGGGTGACAGGCACAGCGGGGAGACACAGTACACATGGGGAGACAGTCACAGAGAGGGGATACGTACTGCATGGGGGAGACAGGCACAGAGAGAAAGGAGAAAGTCACAGAGAGGGGTGAGACAGGCACAGAGGTGAGACACAGCACACAGGGGGCAGACAGCCACAGAGAAGGGAGACCCAGCACACGGGAAGGACAGGCACAGAGAGGGGAGACATAGCAAATAGGGGAAGACAGGGATAGAAAGGGGGAGATAGGCACAGAGGGGAGACACAGAGCACAGGGGAGAGACAGGAACAGGGAGGGGAGACAGGTTCAGAGGTGGGATGACAAGCACAGAGAGGGAGGAGACAGACACAGAGAGGGGGAGACAGGCATAGAGAGGGGGGAGACACAGCACACAGGATGGGAGACAGGAACAGAAAGGGGATACAAAGCTCACAAGGGGGAGACAGGCACAGAGAGGGAAGACACGGCACACAGGGTAGATAGGCACAGAGAGGGGAAACACAACATACAGGCTGGGAAACAGGCACAGATAGGAGAGACAGTGCACAAGGAGGGCGACAGGCACAGAGGGGGAGACACAGTGCAGAGGAGGAGACATACACAGAAATGGTAGATACAGCACATAAGAGGGAGACAGGCACAGAAAGGGAAGACACAGCACATGAAGGAAACAAGTGCAGAGAGGGGAGGCACAGCTCACAGGCGGAGAAAGGCACACAGCACACAGGGGAGACATGCACGGATATAGAAAACACAGAACTCAAGGGGCAGACAGTCATTGAGAGGGGATAGAGTGCACAGGGAAGAGAGACAACCCACAGGGGGAGGGATAGAACAGGAAAAAGACAATGCACAGTGGGGAGAGACAGCACATGGGGGAGACAGGCACAGAGAGAGGATACAGAGCACAAGAGGGAGACGTGCACAGAAAGGGGAGACACAGCACACAGAGGAAACAGGCACAGAGAGGGGAGGCACAGCACACAGAGGGGAGAAAGCCACAGTGAAGGGGGACAGGCCCAGGGGGGAGACACAGTGCAAAGTGGGCAGACTGGCACAGTGACGGTAAACAGTGCACAGAGCACAGGGGGGAGACAGACTAAGGAGAGAACACAACTTACAGAGGGAGATAAGCACAAAGAAGAGAGACAGTGCACAGGAGAGAGACAGGCACAGAGAGGGCAGGCACAGCACACATGGGGAGAGAAAGCACACAAGGGTGACAGGCACAGAAATGGGAGACACATAACTCAAGGGGGAGACTGGCACAGAGAGGGGAGACAGTGCACAAGGAGGAGAGACAACACACAGGGGGAGAGACAATGCACAGTGGGGAGAGACAGCACATAGGGGCGAGACTGGCAGAGAAAGGGGAGACGCAGCGCACAGGGGAGAGACACAGCACACAGGGTGGAGACAGGCACAGAGAGGAAGACAGCATACAAGGGAGAGAAACAGTGCACAGGAGGAGACAGGAACAGAGAGGAGACACAGCACCTAGGGGAGAGACAGGTGTACGGGAGAGACACAGCTCACATAAGGAGAAGACAAAAGCTGCTCTAAATCAGAATCTGCTTCCAAAAGCCTTTAATGAAAGTCTGAGAGCCAGAACGGGGCCTGAATGAGGCTCTCAGACTTGATCTGGTCATTGTACGGTAGGATTTGTTCCTTATATGTGGTATTAATGTGCGCTCTGATCATGGTATGGTGGTATATCTCAGTGTGTGGTATTATCAGATTGCACTCACTGATTTTAAACACAGAGAGCATCCTTAAGATATAAATGGTTAGATGGAATAGACACAGGAGATAGATGTTAATTAGAATCCCTTTAATCTCTTAAAGGGAACCTAACCCCACAAACTGACCCCCCCCCGCATCTTTAGACCTGTCCCTGCACCCCCTCTTATCATTTCTAGCCATCCCTTTTGCAGAAAAAAATCGATTTTGTAAAGTAGAGAAAAGGTTATAATCACCTCCGTCCTGTGTGAGTTCTCTGCTTCTGAATTAGTCTCAATGGTCTGCCAGTCTGCTGCTCCCTTGTAATTATGCACTCTTAGCGGAGTGAGGACCAATCGTTATTGGGCCCCCCACGCTATAGAATAGCAGTCTTCAACCACCCAGAATTTGGTGGATTAATAGGAAGTGCCAATTCCTGGCACTTTACATGTCTCTTCCAGTATCCGTGTAGTGGTGGCAAACTGGTTTAGGGTTAATGCCAGCTTTGTATTGCCTGCTGGCATTAAGCCCAAAATTCTTCATGTTGGGCCAATGTTAGACCTGACCATGGAATTGGAGCGTTTTATAAATGTGCCTCATTCTGCTGCGGCTGCGGGATGATACCGTGTTTCCCCGAAAGTAAGACCCTGTCTTACATTTTTTTGGGGGACAAAAGTGGCCCCCGGTCTTACTTTCGGGGGGGGGTCTTACATTGGGTGCCCCAGCAGTGTGGCCTACAGGCCCCCTCCTGCTGGGACACTGCGGGAGCGGGTCGCACGTCACGTGCGCCCGCTCATTACATATGCACTGCATCCCCCTGTCAATCAGCGACAGGGGGAGCAGTGCATTATACTGTATATATGGGGCCCCTCCTGCTGGCACACTACCCCCCATGTGACCCGTCACAGCGCATGACGTCATCGCGACTGCGACCGGCCGGTCACATGATCCGGGAGACAGCCGAGGACAGAGGACGGACGCGCTGGCTGCTGCAAGAAGACCCTGGAGGGTAAGATGTCTGCAGCAACAGCAGCAGTGGGGGCCTCAGAACAGGGGGGTAGTGTGCCAGCAGGAGGGGGCCCATATATGCAGTATAATGCACTGCTCCCCCTGTCGCTGATTGACAGGGGGATGCAGTGCATATGTAATGAGCGGGCGCACGTGACGTGCAACCCGCTCCCCCACCTCCGCTAGGGGCCTTACATTGGCCCCCCCGGTTGTAAGGCCTTATAATCGGGGGAGGCCTTACATTAGCAGGCCTTTACCCTAGGCGGCCTTACAATCGGGGGGGCCTTACTTTCGGGGAAACACGGTATTCCCGAGAATACCAGCCCTCAGCTGCCTACTTTAACCATGGCTAGCAATTAAATATAGGGCAGAGCCCAACACTTTTTTTCCCATTAGTTATTTATTTTATGTCAGGTTACACAGCTGGCATCACGCAGCAGGGAATCCCACTATAGCCCCGCCATGTTGTTTGATGCTTTTTTGGAAGCAGATTTTGAGAATCTGCATGCCTATCTTGAAGCCAAAAAAGTCTATGAGGGTTCTGAAGTGCTGTGCCAATGTGTTTTTATTTTATTGCAGATTTGCTGCAGATTTTGGGGCAGAAAAAATAAATTTGAATCACATGTGCAAGGCAGCAAAAAAGCAACATGAGCACAGCACTTCTGACCTGTCCTACACTTTGCTGGCCTCTGGATAGACGTGCAGATTTGGATACAGATTCTTAATCTAAATACAAAAATCACCAAACAACACACCGTGAGCACAGGGCCTAAGACAGTCCAGGGAGAGCTGCAGTTGTGGTGAAAGGGCTCAAGGAGTGCTCTTGCACCTGACTACTTTCACAGAGACAGGCGTGGCCAACTGCAGTTCTCAAGGTCTGAAAACAGTGAAAGTTTTCTGGATTTCCTTAGCATTGTACAGGTGTTAATTTTATGACCTGCAGAGGGAATGGATGATTCCAGCACCTTGTGCAAAGCTAGGGAAATCCTGATAACATGCACTGTAAAGTGCTTCTATAATATTAAAGTGCTCTGTGCTTATAAGAACAATAAATATTTATAAACAGAGTACTTTAATATTAAAGAAGCACTTTTATGTATGGTATACAGTAAAAAACATAGCGGTAGTTATATGCACCAATCACTTTGTAATATAAGGCACTTTATTATAAATCACTTACAATCTATTATAATTGAACACAAGCAAGATAAAATATATAGTATGTATTTAAAAAGGTGGAAATAGGTGCTTGTATGGCAGTTTTATAAAAGGAGGAAGTAAAATGCGGAGGACAGTAATAAGGAACACACCAGAAAGGTGTATGAGACCGAAGAGCCGATTTGCACAGGAGCGGGAACAGCAAGATGGTGATGGCGTGACTTCCTGGTAACCAGGGAGATGCTGACGCCCGCGCATGTGCAGAGGGACTTCCGCAACGCCGGGAAATTATGAGAAAATCAAAAATGCGACTAAGGGCCCTTTCACATCAGCGTTTTTTTTTAAATCGCGGCAGATGCGGTGAAAAAACCGCATCTGCCGCGATTACCGCATACCGGCTGCACTTGCGGCGCGGTTGCGGTTTTTTCCATACAAAGTATAGGCGGATTTGCGGCAGGTGCGGCAAGTGCGGTTTTGCACTTGCGGCAGGTGCGGCCGCGAAAAAAAACCGCGGCTGACCGCGGTTTTTTTCGCGGCCGCACCTGCCGCAAGTGCAAAACCGCACTTGCCGCACCTGCCGCAAGTCCGCCTATACTTTGCATGGAAAAAACCGCAACCGCGCCGCAAGTGCAGCCGGTATGCGGTAATCGCGGCAGATGCGGTTTTTTCACCGCATCTGCCGCGATTTAAAAAAAACGCTGATGTGAAAGGGCCCTAAGGTGTGCAAATGAGTGCCCAATTAAGGTTATCATAAGTTATATGAGCACAGTAATAAAGTTATTGGACATAAGAAATAGAGTTATAATGTATAGGGAAATGATATATATGGAGAAGCATTCTATGTAAAGGAGAAAGTAGTAGCTGCCTGTAATATATTTTTATAATGTAAATTGAACAATAATAATGGAATAATGAACAGATGTAATTTGATGTATAATTAGCCCAGCATTTGCAAGATGTGGTTGTTAGAAGAAGGTCTTAGGACCGAAACATCCGTCACAATATGCCTGAAGGCCATTAAAGGCTATTTGCATCTGAACTCGAGTGCTGCAGTCTTCATTACTGGTCTGTATACAAGGATTGAATGAACCCCACTCTGGACTGAATTGCACCAACCTTGTAAGGGAAGAAGTGCTGCTCCTATTTCCTATACATATATTGTTCAAAGGAGATTTAGCACTAGGAAATCAGAATGGAATCAGGTAAATTCATTTACACAGAGGATGATGAAGATCGTATTTTGAAGGGAGCAGAGGGAGGAACAGAATTTTTAAGTATACCCTCAGTCATTAACCTCAAGCGTAAATGTGAAAATGATGTCAGGAAAATTCTATCCCTTGAATTGCACCTAGCAATGCTAGGACAATACTATAGAAACAAGAAAATTCCAAGAGGGTTATGGTCTAATGTTTATCCTACATTAAATATGGGTGATTTGGAATATTGCAATAAATTTGTGTCACTCTCTAACAAGTACTCAATGGACATAATGCTGCTTAATATGGAATATATACAACAACAACTAATTAAATTAAAAGAGGGGAATAAAGAGATAGAAGGAAAATTGATGAATATGATTTAAGGCCACGTTACACACACAGATAATTGTGCAGAGATTGTTCGCAGATCTCTGGTTGCAGTGAAATCATGGACGCATTGCTCCATTTTGTGGCTGTGTACAAATGTAACACTGTGCCCATGATTTCACTGCAACCAGAGATCTGTGAACAATCTCTGCACAATTCCTTAAGGAAGAGAAGTATATAAAATTCAGAGAAATTATAAAAACGAAAATGGATAAGCAGAAGAGAGAATTAGGAGAAACAAAGAGGCAGAAGTGGGCCAGAGACTCAGAGGATTACAATTCGGGCATGCTATACAACTGGCAGAGAGAAAGCCAAAATAAATGGAGGAGAAAAGGTCATTATAAAGGGACTGATCGAAATAAGAACAAACTGTATAATAATTTTAAATCGCCTGATTTTATTCCACCCAGAGCCAGAAGGACTCAATTTAGACGAAGACGAGAAGGGAGGAGGCAGCACCGCCAGCAAAAAAAAAAAAAATAAAGAACAAGGGACAACCACAAAGACCTCGCAGAAAGGATCTGAACTAGTGGTGAATTTAACCGGTAAAGACTTAACAAATGCTCAGATGGAAATATTGGGTAAAGGACTATCGTATTGTATTAGTTCATATGTGGATTGGTTTACAGTGGAACAAGAATTATATCAATATTTTAGAAATATTAAATTGAAAAGTTATTTCCATGGTAAAAGTAGTACAATAGAGGTGAAAAAAAGTGAATTGAGTATGAGAGAATTGGGTTTAAGAACAAAAAGTGATTATGTGCCAGGAGATAGTGAGCCAGCACTAGAAGCCTTCATAGCGGCTGTGAAAAAGGAAGTTGAAATGTTGAGGAAAGCAACAAAAAAAGATTTGATCAACCCCAATGTTACAATAGAATGGATACAGGATGTGCAACAACTTGTCCATGATGACAGTCTAAGGCTGCGTTCACACATTGCGTATTTTGCTGCGTTTTTTTACGCGCGCTTTTTAAAATACGCAATGTGTCTTTTGTCTGCCTGCAAAGTGAACGGGAAATTCACTTTGCAGTGCAGACATTGCGTAAAAATACGCAGTGCGTTTTCCAGGAGAAAACGCAGCTCCGTAAACAATTGATATGTCAATTGTTTACGCAGCTACTACTGCGTATTCTCCCAGAGGGGAGGAAGAATCCTGCTTCCTCCTCCCCTCTGTGACAGCTGTGGCCGCCCATTAGATTCCACAGTGTGTTAATACACACTGTGAAATCTAAATTAAACAAAAGCAAGTGTGTGAAAAATAAAAAAGAATGAATACATCACCTTCCGACGCATTCTCCCGCTGTCCGGTGCCTTCTCCCGCTGTGCGATCCCCGGTTGTAAGTCAGATCTTTTCTGACAAGACCTGTGGTGATGTCAGAGGGGGGGAGTTCCTGGGCACTCGCGGTCATGTGACCGCGAGCAGCCAATCAGCGATGGGACCGCCCCGCGAACGCCCCCTCTGACGTCATCACAGGTCCTGTCAGACGAGAGCTCACTTGGAATCGGAGACCGGACACCGGGAGAAGGCGTCGGAGAGGTAAAGTATTGATTGTTTTTTATTTTTCATTAACTTGCCTCTGTTTAATGTAGATTTCACAGTGTGTATTAACACACTGTGGAATCTAATGGGGCGGTCACACATGTCACAGAGGGGAGGAGGAAGCAGGATTCTTCCTCCCCTCTGTGACATCACTGCGCTTTCTGGGGGGAAGAAAGCGCAGTGTGTGAAAGACCCAGCGTATTTTGCTGCGCTTTTTTGCGCGGGCCGAAAAACGCGGCAAAAAGCGCGCTTAAAAAAGCGCAGCAAAATACGCAAATATGTGAACGCAGCCTAATAGTGAAACCTGCAGATAAGGGGGAAGCGGTTGTCATCATGGACAAGGGCACGTACCTGAAGGAAGCAGAAAGACAGTTACAGGACCAACAAGTCTATAGAGCACTGTATAGAGATCCAAAATGTGATGTCCAACGTAACATAATCAAAACACTAGATGAAGGAAAAGGAGGAGGAATAGTTGATGAAAAATTGTAGGATTACCTCATAGTAAAAAATCCAGTCACCCCTGTGCTATCTTTAGTACCAAAAGTACATAAGTCATTAGTCAACCCACCAGGTAGGCCCATAGTGGCCGGGATTGACTCGGTGTTTTATAACATAGGAACATTCCTGGAAAAAAATGTACATCCCTTTGTATCAGAGGCCAAATCATATATCCAAGATACAGGAGATTTTTTAACTAAATTGAAAGAGTACACGCTAGAAACTCCAATAACACTTATATCTTTTGATGTTACATCATTGTATACTTCCATCAGACATGAAATGGGCATAGAGGTTATAAGGAAATATCTTGGGAATACAGATTACTCAGACCAGTGCAGACAGTTTATAATAGAACTATTAGAGATTGTCTTAAAGCAAAAGTATTTTTTATTTGGGGATGTGTATTATTTACAAATCATGGGTACCGCGATAAGAGCAAAGATGGCGTGCTCATACGCGGGAGCAGTGATGGTGTCGTTGGAAAAGGGGTGTGGCTATGTATCCCACCACTTCTCCCATCTGGAGCGGTGGTGGAGATACATAGATGACATTTATTTACTATGAAAAGGCACAGAGGAAGAGTTGAGAGACTTTTTTGAGTTCATGAACACTATTGACAAGACAATAAAGTTTACCATGGTTAGTTCCCCAACTGAAATAGAGTTTATGCATGTGAAGGTGATGATAATAAATAGCAGGATGGAAACTAGACTCCACGTAAAAACAACAGACAAAAACAAATTGTTGCATTATGATAGTAGCCACTCAATAAAAATGAATAATGCAATCCCACAGGGCCAAATATGAAGAATAAACAAGATAGTCAGTGAAGAACAAAAAAGAGATGAGATGGTAGATACCCTAGTCCAAAAATTCAGAGAGAGAAGGTATCCTCAAAAAAGGAGAAGGCAAAATATCCTAGAGTGAAAAGGGATAATAAAAATAGAATTCCATTGGTTCTAACATACGGTGAAGAAACTGGCGAAATAGTAAAAATAGTAACAAAGCATTGAAAGATGCTTGGGAAATGCTTGCCACATATAGAGGAATACAAAAATTCCCCTTTGATAGCATACAAGACAGGCAGGAATTTAAAAGATACCTTGGTAAAGTCAGACATAGGGCCATTAAAAAATTCTAAACAAAATACCCTGACCGGAACAATGAGAGTAGGATGTTACCCTTGTTTAAATTGTATCAATTGCAATTTAATGTTGAAAGGTGATAGGTTTAACCACGCAGTCACAGGTACCCAGTATAAAATCCAACATTTGTTAATATGCGATTCAGATTATGTAATCTACTTATTGGAGTGCCCATGTAAAAAGTGGTACATAGGAGAAACAACTCTGGACGTTAAAACTAGGTTAAATCTACATCGTCATAGCATCAGAAAGAAAGTTTTGAATTTACCAGTCCCCAAACATTTTGTGGAAGCAAACCATAAAGAACAGGTTTTACGGTTTAGAATAATAGACAGGCTACCCTCGTTAAGAAGAGGAGGGGATAGGATAAAGATCCTAAAAACAAAAGAACTCCAATCTACTTACATAATCACGAGTTTTGCGCTTCCGGCCACTGTGCCGCTCTTTCAGCATGCTTTGCGGCGCTGCGAGCGATGGCGCATGTGCCATCACGAGCCGCCGCATCCCTTGCACCCGTAGTGGTCGGAAGCGCAAAACACGTGGCTGCTGGGCCCGGACAACATAAACCCACAAACCCGCACCACTGCCCGGTCCATGCACCGCCCGCTGCTCCCCCGCTCACCCGCCCCTTGCTCCCGCTCACACCGCCATTCTCCTTGCAGCATTCACACTTTTTTGTTAAGTATATAATTCCATGTGTTAATTCATAGTTTTGATGCCTCCTGTGTGAATCTACAATTTTCATAGTCATGATAATACAGAAAACTCTTTGAATGAGAAGGTGTGTCCAAACTTATAGTATATATATGTACAGTATATATATAAAGATATATATAGTTAGGGCCAGAAATATTTGGACAGTGACACAATTTTCGCGAGTTGGGCTCTGCATGCCACCACGTTGGATTTGAAATGAAACCTCTACAACAGAATTCAAGTGCAGATTGTAACGTTTAATTTGAAGGGTTGAACAAAAATATCTGATAGAAAATGTAGGAATTGTACACATTTCTTTACAAACACTCCACATTTTAGGAGGTCAAAAGTAATTGGACAAATAAACATAACCCAAACAAAATATTTTTATTTTCAATATTTTGTGGCGAATCCTTTGGAGGCAATCACTGCCTTAAGTCTGGAACCCATGGACATCACCAAACGCTGGGTTTCCTCCTTCTTAATGCTTTGCCAGGCCTTTACAGCCGCAGCCTTCAGGTCTTGCTTGTTTGTGGGTCTTTCCGTCTTAAGTCTGGATTTGAGCAAGTGAAATGCATGCTCAATTGGGTTAAGATCTGGTGATTGACTTGGCCATTGCAGAATGTTCCACTTTTTTGCACTCATGAACTCCTGGGTAGCTTTGGCTGTATGCTTGGGGTCATTGTCCATCTGTACTATGAAGCGCCGTCCAATCAACTTTGCAGCATTTGGCTGAATCTGGGCTGAAAGTATACCCGGTACACTTCAGAATTCATCCGGCTACTCTTGTCTGCTGTTATGTCATCAATAAACACAAGTGACCCAGTGCCATTGAAAGCCATGCATGCCCATGCCATCACGTTGCCTCCACCATGTTTTACAGAGGATGTGGTGTGCCTTGGATTATGTGCCGTTCCCTTTCTTCTCCAAACTTTTTTCTTCCCATCATTCTGGTACAGGTTGATCTTTGTCTCATCTGTCCATAGAATACTTTTCCATAACTGAGCTGGCTTCTTGAGGTGTTTTTCAGCAAATTTAACTCTGGCCTGTCTATTTTTGGAATTGATGAATGGTTTGCATCTAGATGTGAACCCTTTGTATTTACTGTCATGGAGTCTTCTCTTTACTGTTGACTTAGAGACAGATACACCTACTTCACTGAGAGTGTTCTGGACTGCAGTTGATGTTGTGAACGGGTTCTTCTTCACCAAATAAAGTATGCGGCGATCATCCACCACTGTTGTCATCCGTGGACGCCCAGGCCTTTTAGAGTTCCCAAGCTCACCAGTCAATTCCTTTTTTCTCAGAATGTACCCAACTGTTGATTTTGCTACTCCAAGCATGTCTGCTATCTCTCTGATGGATTTTTTCTTTTTTTTCAGCCTCTGGATGTTCTGCTTCACCTCAATTGAGAGTTCCTTTGACCGCATGTTGTCTGGTCACAGCAAAAGCTTCCAAATGCAAAACCACACACCTGGAATCCACCCCTGACCTTTTAACTACTTCATTGATTACAGGTTAATGAGGGAGACGCCTTCAGAGTTAATTGCAGCCCTTAGAGTCCATTGTCCAATTACTTTTGGTCCCTTGAAAAAGAGGAGGCTATGCATTACAGAGCTATGATTCCTAAACCCTGTCTCCGATTTGGATGTGGAAACTCTCATATTGCAGCTGGGAGTGTGCACTTTCAGCCCATATTATATATATAATTGTATTTCTGAACATGTTTTTGTAAACAGCTAAAATAACAAAACTTGTGTCACTGTCCAAATATTTCTGGCCCTAACTGTATATATATATATATATATATATCTACTATATAATTGCCGTAGCACGTTTTGTGTCGGACCCCGGCACGTCGTGGCTATGTCACACTGTGACGTCACCACGCCGTGCGAGGCATTGCCCGCGTAGCGGGCATTGCGACCCCTCGCCGCTGTCATCCCGCTCCGGAGCAGCTGCTGTCAGCACATGCTGACACAGTGCTCCGGAGCCTGTGCCCCTGTGCCCCCGCTCCGGAGCAGCTGCTGGTGCTCCGGAGCCTGTGCCCCTGTGCCCCCGCTCCGGAGCAGCTGCTGGTGCTCCGGAGCCTGTGCCCCTGTGCCCGTGTGATCTGTGGGCTGGAGGCTGTAATGGAGGCTGCTGCCCTCTCCATGCACCTGTGCTGAGCAGAGCCTGGGGTAGAGGGAGGCAGCACTGGGGAGGGTGGGGTGCACCAGTGGGAGAAGGTTACACAGCACGAAGATACAAGCCTCAGTTTTCTCTTTATTAAGATTATTTCGGGGGGGAGGGAGGGAGGGTGGGAAGAAGAGGGTGATCGCAGAGCCAAGGGGACAGAAATGGATGAAGAAAATGTGCCCAGCAGCGACGATCAGCCTCTGAGTTTGCAGAAAGCCCTGCAGCAGTGCGAGTTGGTCCAGAACATGATAGACATCAGCATCTCCAACCTGGAGGGGCTCCGGACCAAGTGTGCCACCTCCAACGACCTGACACAGAAGGAGATCAGGACCCTGGAGGTAGGAGATGGCATGGTGTGCTCCTGTCATGTCTGGCCAGCTGTGACAATGGGATCCTTGCAGGGTGCTGCTGCTAGGAGCAGACTTTCTTTTATTTGCAGCCATCCCCCTTGCTTTCATGCTGCCAGTGGGTTTGTTTATATCCAGCCTGGTGTGCAGTGCCATAAATTAGCCAGCTGCAGTGAGATGGAGTGAGGCTGCGCATTCTGCAGGTGGTCGCAAAGGTGCTTCACTACAGACTGTGCAGAGCTCACCCCCAGCTCCTTCATCTTCCCCAACCCACACCTTATAGAAAGAATCACTCCACTCATCTGCAGTGTACAATGGTGCCATGCCTGGATTATTCCCCCATCACAAGAGGTTCTGCAGCAGCCATGTCCTGCTCTGTGCACCAGTCCTCACACTTGGCCCAGCTAAGCCTTATATTTACTTTCCCATTATTTGTCTTGATACATAAGCAGAATCCACTATATAATTGCCGTAGGCACGTTTGTGTCGGCCCCCGGCACGCCGTGGCTATGTCACACTGTGACGTCACCACGTGCGAGGCATTGCCCGCGTAGCGGGCATTGCGACCCCTCGCCGCTGTCATCCCGCTCCGGAGCAGCTGCTGTCAGCACATGCTGACACAGTGCTCCGGAGCCTGTGGCCCTGTGCCCGTGTCATGCCCGCGCCCCCCTGGGTCGGAAGTTCCGTCTGCCCGCTAGCCAGTACCGTAGCTAGCGGGTGGGCAGGGGGGCCTAGCACATCGTGCCACCCGGCATGAGGGGCCCATTGCCTCCACCCCCTGGGGGCCCCGTGCTGACACCAGCCGCCCGCCGTGCGCCCGGAGAGGAGGGAGGACGGAACTTCCTGTCCGGCAGCTCTGCCCGCCCCTCCTCTCCTCCTACAGCTCACGCACGCCGGCCGCGGTGAGTCTGCACTCCCCCGGCCCTCACATCTGTCTGACAGCACCCCCCCACGGTCCTCACATGGGGGTCCTGGCTGCTGATCTTGCCCCAGGGCCCGGAGCATGCCAGCTACGCCTCTGCGCTCCAGCCTCCGCTCTCCCCTCCAGCCTCCGCTCTCCTTTCCAGCCTCCGCTCTCCCCTCCAGCCTGTGCTCTCCCCTCCAGCCTCCGCTCTCCCCTCCAGCCTCCGCTCTCCCCTCCAGCCTCCGCTCTCCCCTCCAGCCTCCTCTCTCCCCTCCAGCCTCTGACCTCCAGCCTCTGCTCTCCCCTCCAGCCTCCCCTCCAGCCTCCCCTCCAGCCTCTGCTCTCCCCTCCAGCCTCCGCTCTCCCCTCTGCCCTCCAGCCTCTGCCCTCCAGCCTCCGCTCTCCCCTCCAGCCTCTCCCCTCCAGCCTCTGCCCTCCAGCCTCCGCTCTCCTCTCCAGCCTCCGCTCTCCCCTCCAGCCTCCCCTCTTCCCTCCAGCCTCTGCTCTCCCCTCCAGCCTCCGCTCTCCCCTCCAGCCTCTGCCCTCCAGCCTCCGCTCTCCCCTCCAGCCTCCGCTCTGCACTCCAGCCTCTGCTCTCCCCTCCAGGCTCCCCTCCAGCCTCCGCTCTCCCCTCCAGCCTCTGTTCTCCTCTCCAGCCTCCCTTATGCCCTTCAGCCTCTGCCCTCCAGCCTCTGCCCTCCAGCCTCCGCTCTGCCCTCCAGCCTCCGCACTCCCTTCCAGCCTCTGCACTCCCTTCCAGCCTCCGCTCTCCCCTCCAGCCTCCGCTCTGCCCTCCAGCCTCCGCTCTGCCCTCCAGCCTCCGCTCTCCCCTCCAGCCTCCGCTCTCCTTTCCAGCCTCCGCTCTCCCCTCCAGCCTCCGCTCTCCCCTCCAGCCTCCGCTCTGCCCTCCAGCCTCCGCTCTGCCCTCCAGCCTCCGCTCTGCCCTCCAGCCTCCGCTCTCCCCTCCAGCCTCCGCTCTCCTCACCCCTCCATATGCAATGTACAGTATCTACTATATAATTGCCGTAGGCACTTCCGTGTCGGTCCCCGAAAAGACCGTGGCTATGTCACTCTGTGACGTCAGCACGGCGAAGCATTGGCCGCCTAGCGGCCAATGCGAGTCGCTGGCCTGCGCGAGCAATGGCCGCGAGGCCATTGCTCGCGCAGGCTGAGTACGAGCAATGCGAGTCGCTGCCCTGCGCGAGCAATGGCCGCAAGGCCATTGCTCGCGCAGGCTGAGTACGAGCAATGGCCGCTGGCCGAAAATCGAACCAGAGGCTTGGCCTCAAAGTTAACGATTTACCGGTCAGGTAGCGCGAGCAATGGCCGTGAGGCCATTGCGAGTCGCTGCCTGAGCCGCGCTTCTAATTGGTCGGCGCCAGCGAGTCGTTACACTTGCGGCGCGCTTGCGGTAATCCTCATACAAAGTATAGTATTCTAGACACCCGATGCATTTGCATCGGGCTCACAGCTAGTATATATATATATATATGCATGGTTCGGGAGTAGTACAATAAATATTGTAAAAGCTATAAAAATTTACATTTGGTGGTTGGAAAGGTTACGCAACAGATTAAAATAAATCTTGTTTTTTTAAATATTACTTTATTGCACATCATTTTATAATATAGACAACACTTAAACTAGAAAAAATATATAAAATATAAATAGTTGTGTTGTATTTTACCTGTACTATGTAGATTGCTGTACCTATTCTTGGGTATGCAATTAATCTGACTTATTCTAATGTTATTGTTTCAATTTAGCACTTCCCAAACCTACTTTTTTTTAACAGATATCCTGTTTTAACATGTCACTGATTAAATGAAGAAAAAGATCTCACAGAACATATTGGTTTACTGACACTCATTTCCACACCCTTCTAAAGGCAAAAAAGATTGGAAAATCATATAGAAAAGATGCACAGAGGTCGATCACAGATGTGGCAAAACCTGACATGCTAGACGGTAAAAAGAGAAATGTGTCAAAAAATCTAATTGTACATAAAATACTATTTACTTCAGTGTGATTTATAGAAGACTTGAGAAGTTGGCCTTTGTTTTTTTGGCATCTTCAAGCCTAATATAAGTGAACTAGTGGATGCATCTGTATATTGTGTTAAAATATGATATATACAGATAAAAGTCCATGGTTAAAAGAACACAGATAACACAACATGGGAATATTCCAGGGCAAAAATGTATAATCTGATTCCTAACTTGATTCTTACCACCCCAATAAGCTGAGATAACTTTCTGAGAAAAGTTATTAACATGGCAAGTAATTTGTAGTATATATACCCATGCATCTCAATGAATTAGAATATCATCAAAAATCTATGTAATATTGCCATGTTTCAGGGCGTTTCTGGGAGCCCTGAAACACATGGACTAATAAATCAATATTATATTCACCCTACGATGTCTCATGGATTACAGCAGTGTGTTTTTTAACTTTTCATCCTCCCTACTTTAATTTTCTGAAATAACAACATTTGGGCTTTCATTGGCTTTAAGCCATAATCATCAACATTAACAGAAATAAACACTTGAAAAAGATCACTATATTTTTAATGATTCTATATGCGTTTCACATTTTGTATTAAATTACTGAAATAAATTACATTTTGATGATATTCTAATTCATTGAGATGCACTAGTATATAGTTATGGTCAATATTTTATACCTTGTTTTGATTATCATTTAAGCAATTTATATATCTTTGATTTGTGTTGTATCAGGTTTGTATTAGATCTAAAATGGAAGCAGAAAAGCAAATACAATAAGTATTTGTAATATTTGTCTGAATGTTTGCTACATCTTATGGCTGGTTTTGACTGGACCTTGTCTTTGTTTCAACTGCTTCAGCAGTATTCATGTCTCGTGGACTTTGTTTCCAAACTTGTATGTCTTTAGATACATGCTAAGCCATCCTATTGTTTCAGGTGTATCAATAAATTTGTGTGCAATGGAAGGTTTTTTTTTAGACAAGCCATCCACACTGACATACTGGCTCTGTGTGCTTGCCCTCCCATCAATTGACAAACCTTC
>JARQOC010000001.1:226701109-226711899 GCA_033576535.1 Allobates femoralis | reverse complement strand
TTTTTTTCCCTTTCCAGCACGCCTACTCTCCTTTCCACCAGCAGCAGGCCTTTTGCCACTCATTTTGTATGTCACAAAATTGGCAACTGTGCAGTTGTTGGACAAGAAAAAGTTGGATGTAAATCGAGCAGAGGTGACTGAACCAACACAGCTACTAGGCCCAAAGTGAGACCTGGGCAACGTGCAGTTAAAAATTACTAGGAACTACACAGGCGTGTAGTTGCTTGTATTAAAAGTGGCCTACCTACAGCTTTTTGTGACACTACTACTTGACCTGAAGTGAGACCTTGGCAAGGTGCAGTTAAAAATTACTAGGAACTACACAGGCGGTGTAGTTGCTTGTATTAGAAGTGGCCTACACTACTGCTTTTTTCACACTACTACTTGACCTGAAGTAATACCTGGGCAAGGTGCAGTTAAAAATGACTAGGAACTACACAGGCGGTGTAGCTTCTTTCACAAGTGGGCTACACCACTGTGTAAGTGACTGGACTAGCTGCAGCAAAAAAATGCCTACTTAAGTCAGGTGGTGTAGCTTTCTTCACAGCAATGCTACACTACCTGCACTAAAGGATTCCCTGAGCTAGATGTGGCCAGATGCTGTGAAAAACACTTGCACAGCACTGGCACACACCTGCCTGGCAAAAACTGCTATGAACTGCTCTAACCTAGCCCTAAAAAGGGCTGAGATTACAACTAGTCTCTACTTCTATGAAGTAGCCCTGAAAAGAGCTGATATTAAAACTAATCCCTAGTCCCTACTCCTATGAAGTAGCCCTCAAAAGGGCTGATATTCCTACAATTCGCACCCTCCCTCCAGTCCCTACTCTGTAAACCTATCTATCTAACTTTATATTCACTACTAGCTGAATAAGCAGAGAATTGACAGTTTTCACTGTATAGCGCCCACAGCAGCAGCGGTGGCGTCTGACACAGAGCCGCAGCAATGAGCAAATGGTGGCGATGGGGAAAATGGCCGGTCTTATAGGGCTAGGACATGTGACTTACACAGCCAATGATGCCTGACCTTGCTTGTGTGCAAAAAATGCACTTTGCTGTGTGATGAGTGTGATTGGCTGACAGCCTGAACCGCCCCACTGTATATGCAGTTAGGAGAAAAAAAAGTGGAGATTGACATTATTTCTGCAGCACTGATCTAAACCTCCCCCCCCCCCCCCGGCACACTATACACAGAAATTGGATATTAACATTCATTAACAGTATTAGGGTTAGGGTTAAGCTTTTGGTGATCGATGTGTTATCAAACATAACCTAGAACTGCCGAATTTGAAGCAAATTCTTCGAATTCGGCGAATGACTCGAACACCGCCCAAAACAGCTCGAATTTGAGATTGGCGAACAATACAAATCGAACACCGCTGATCTCTAATCAAGATACTGAGATACACTTAATACTTTATGGTTAATGCTTTATGCTTAAAGGTTCTATTTAGAGAACAGGAAAACAAACAACAGAATGATATTTGATGAAGTTTAAGATACCGTATATACTCGTGTATAAGCCGACCCCCCTACTTTTGCCCCCAAAACCTGGGAAAACCTATTGACTCGTGTATAAGCCGAGGGTGGACCCCAGCACAGGTATACAGCCCCCAGCAGTGTGGTATACAGCAGCCTCCCCAGTGGTAGTATACAGCAGCCCCAGTGGTATAGACAGCAGCAGAGCAGCCCCAGTGGTATATACAGCAGCAGCCCCAGTGGTAGTATACAGCAGCCCCAGAGTATATACAGCAGCCCAGTGGTATATACAGCAGCCCCAGTGGTAGTATACAGCAGCCCCAGAGGTAGTATACAGCAGCCCCAGAGGAATATACAGCAGCCCCCCCCATATCAGTATACAGGCCCCCACTTGTGCAGCAATCCTGAAAAGGAAAACATTATCATACTTATCCCTGCTGCTGTCCCGCTGCCGCCGCCGTCATCGCGCTCCTCCGTCTTCATCCAGCTCTTCCGGCTTCCTCCTCTGGCGCGCAGACAATGACGTCATTGCCTGCGCCGACCAGAGGAAGCCAGAAGAAGACGGATGAAGCCGGAGGAGCGCGATGACGGGGGCGGCAGCGGGACAGCGGGACAGCGGCAGGGATAAGTATGGTAATGTTTTCCTTTTAGGATTGCTGCACAAGGGGGGAGGCCTGTATACTGATATGGGGGGGGCTGCTGTATACTGTATACACTGTATACAGTGTATACAGTATACAGTGACTCGCGTATAAGCCGAGGGGGGACTTTTCAGCCTAATTTTTGGGCTGAAAAACTCGGCTTATACGTGAGTATATACGGTAATAGGACTATAAGACAATAATAAACATTCCACTGTATAATAAGCACACATATAGGAAAAGGAAGGTATTGCTATATAGATTTATAATAGGCTCTAAGAAGCAGATTAACACATAGATACATCACATACCCTCACACCCAGAGTCCTGATAGCAAACACCACCACGAGTGGTGATATATAGATTAACAATTAGGCTCCAAAGAGCAAATTAACACATAGATACACCATATATCCTCACATCCTATATCTGGATACCAAACACCACAACAAATATCAAACTATCCATTTTCAAGGATAAATATAGTATTCTACAGTATTACAAATCCTCGCACACAGAGTCCCGTTACCAAACACCACCACTAGTGTTAAAGTATCCACTCCCTATTATAGCATAAATAGGACTTTATTTGTTCAATTTATAGCACACCACAAGGGGCTGAACCCATCAATATAGAGGCACCGTTACACCTGAATACCATAAGCACGTCAAATAAGAAGGAACAAGTAAGTGACTACTTTATACGAATTTTTAGCTAACATGATGTGGCAAAAATCCCTAAAATAAAAACAATAAATTAATTAAATCAACAGGTCCCCACAAGCAGACAAATCTAGAAGACATAACAGGACCAGCAACCATAACCCCGAGGGGTAAAACATACACGGCAACATCGAAAGGTAGTAATTTAATAACAAAAATAAAAACAGACAAACAAAACACCACCCTGCTTAGGATTGTGTACAGATAAGCACATTCTTCTGTTCTAGATGAGCTACCAGAAATAAACTATAAACAATCAATCAAAGAAGCTGTCAAACATAGGACCAAACAACTCTACTGTCACGATGCAGTTGGACTCGGTGACTGGTGTTCTTGCCTCATCCGCTGGGTGACTGATGGTGCCAGTGATAGGAGGGCCATGTCCTCATATGAACCTGCTGTTTCGACATCTGCCACTGTCAAGGGGTACCGCCGTGTTTCTCCTGTGGGTGATGTTGGTTGCAGAGGAGAGAATCCTGCAGAGGTGTCTGATATGCGCAGCCTTCGTTTTTCTGTCAGAAGTGGGGTTGATGCCAGCCGTGCATCACCATCTGGCCTGGTTCTAGGGGCGGTCCGGATGAGATCATCAGGCTGTGAGCTCCAGCCTATGGGAGGTAACTGCACCCTTCAAATACCTTGGAGCCTTTCTTGCAGGCCGCCAGATATAGTTTTGGTTCCCCAGTGATCTAGTGTGTGTTTGGTTTTGACTCTGACCTTTGCCTGAATTTTTGACCCTGCTTCAGCCTGACAATTTGGTACCTTTGCTGCCCTCCCGGTTTTGACTCTGACCTTTGCCTGGATTTTTGACCCTGCTTCGGACTGACGATTTTGTACCTTAGCTGCTCTCCTGGTTTGACTCATACTCCTTACTACGTTTTCGGATCCATGTTTTTATTCCCTTCCTGGCGACCTTCCTGCTCTGGTCCGCTGCTCATCTTGGGCAACTACCTCCTGGGCTCCGTTGTAATTCTAGATCCCTGTATAATGGTAAAAGCTCTCACGTTTTCTCGGGGTTCTGCCTTGCCAGCAGGTTGGCCTCACAGCGGGTGGTCGTCACAGCTATCAGTTAGAAGCATTAGATACCCATGCAAAGCAGCGAAAAAGGCACACCCCTTCCTCTGGTGAACCAAACATAAATGCCAGGGACCACAAACAGGGGATTATGTTACTCAACTGTTTATTAGTTAGTATTATACACAACACATTTTGATGGCGGATTTGAGGCAGAGTTGAGGAATATAATCCCCTGTTTGTGGTCCCTAGCATTAGCGCTCCTATTAACCACGTTCATCAAATTTTTCCCTTGATGTAACTCACAGACACTCAACTCACACACAGACATGCAACTCACACACAGACACGTAACTCACACACAGACACACAAGTCACACACACACCTCACACACAGTTCACACACACAGACACACAGCTCACATGCAGACACACAACTCTCCCACACACACAAGCTTACACGAATACAACTCACACACAGACACGCAACTCGCACACAACTCACACACACAGCTCACACACAGCTCACAGACACAGTTCACACACTCACAGCTCACACACACCTACCATCTAGTTAAATGGTATCACCACCCCTAGTAACCACATGATCACTAGATCGCGTGATTGAGCACCCGTAGGTGGAAGCAAAGCATATTGCCATGCCAACCTGCTCTCCTTCGGCGTGCGTCCTGGCATGATCGAGGTCATCTTAGACGTGCATCTCCATGTCTAGCTCCTGTGTCAAGTCGTGCATCATGGACCAAGATAAACCATGAGCTGTATATTTTATTTGCAGTTACTTATGACATTTAGGGTAGATTGCAATCAGGTATTGCAGATCTCCCTTTAGCAGCTGTAGCCAGGTTACCTAATTTTAGGCTTGGTGCACACTTTGTATTAAAGGCATATGCCAAAGTATTGCCCAGTTCAGACCTAGCATTTATTATGTGTAGTGTATATCAGGTCTATTATCATAGTCTTCTGTATGGGGATTTACAACTACTATTTGAGTAATTGGGATTCAAGATTTGTGTAGACGAATGTTTTGTCCTCTCTCATTTATTGGTAGAAACATCTATGCCAATCTTTTATCTTGTTCTCCCCAAAGAGTTCTGTAGTATTTTATTGAGACCCACTGTTTTCTACATTATATTTAATGAAAAGTATAACTATTTTCCAAAATCATTATTGTGAATGGTGTTTTCTAGTGAGACTGCTATTTACACTTTCATAGCTTTCAGTAGTTTTGATAGTATGTCCTATCCGCATGAGACTAAGGGGCTCCTATTGTAGGTGTTGTATGTAGAGAAGAGATGCATTACCTTGATTGCAGACATCCAGTGTAAAACTTACCAAGATTAATTGCAAGGAGTTGGTATTGTGGGTGCTGAAAGGTAGGTGTGGGCAACACTGAACAAACTGGACTGAGCTTGGAAACAACAGTGTCTACAGCATGGAAATCAGGAGTAGTGACGTGTATGAAAGTTTAATATGACTGAGCAACATTATGCGGAAGCAAGGCTCCACACAAACTTGAAGCCACGTGAACAATGCAACCTATTACCCAAGCATCTGTTTTCTGCCTCAGTTGTCTGTAAAAGACCTAGGGGTGATGGTGTCAAAAAAGTTTGCCAAGTTATCTGAAAAACTAAGTGTAGGCTACTGCAAGAAGAGGAAACCATAAGAGAAGGGAGCAATGTCTTGCAGTGGAGACAGGGCAATTAACAACATTAAACACGGGTAATAGTGAAAAACGCATGCTTTAAAATCCTCTCTGTCTCCATATCTGAACTAATTTCAGTGATTACCTTCCTTTACTTCAAGCTCCTATTAGCTGAAATTTAAAACAATCAGCTATTGACATTAATTTACCTCCCTGCTATAGCAGAATTTCGCTACAGCACAGCCATGTGAATATTGTACAGTCATGGCCAAAAGTTTTGAGAATGACACCAAAATTATATTTTCACACGATCTGCTGCCCTCTGGTTTTTATTTGCGTTTTTCTGATGTTTATATCACATACAGAAATATAATTGCAATCATATTATGAGTACCAAAAGGTTATATTGTAAAATATAAAATAGGGAGGGGGAAAAGAGGCGCAATAGTGCCCTATCACTAGTGACACTGATATAATGTGGTGGTGCTATGAAGCTGCTCACCTGTTCCAGTTGTGATCCCCACAACTGGTTTGAAGGCGTTTAGGAAACAATGTTCCAAGCTGCTGCAGGACCTCCACCCACCACTGGATAGTGGTATCGATCAAAGAAATGATGGAGTGCTGGTGTATCACGGTCCGCACTGCTCCAGGGCTAAATAAAACTCACCAATGAGCAGTCAACTTTTCATCCTTTTTATTCATCCTTCTCCTACGCGTTTCAGAGCCACACCCGGCGCCTTCCCTGAGGGTTTTATTTAGCCCTGGAGCAGCGCGGACCGTGATACACCAGCACTCCCATCATTTCTTTGAAAAGGTTATATTGACAGAATGAGTTAATGCAGCAAGTCAATATTTGCAGTGTTGACCCTTCTTCTTCAGGACCTCTGCAATTCTCCCTGGCATGCTCTCAATCAACTTCTGGACCAAATCCTGACTGATAGCAGTCCATTCTTGCATAATCAATGCTTGCATTTTGCCAGAATTTTGTGTTTTTTGTTTGTCCACCCATCTCTTGATGATTGACCACAAGTTCTCAATGGGATTAAGATCTGGGGAGTTTCCAGGCCATGGGCCCAAAATCTCTATGTTTTGTTCCCTGAGCCATTTAGTTATCACCTTTGCTTTATGGCAAGGTGCTCCATCATGCTAGAAAAGGCATTGTTGGGAGCCAAACTGCTCTTGGACGGTTGGGAGAAGTTGCTCTTGGAGGACATTCTGGTACCATTCTTTATTCATGGCTGTGTTTTTAGGCAAGACTGTGAGTGAGCCGATTCCCTTGGCTGAGAAGCAACCCCACACGAATGGTTTCAGGATGCTTTACAGTTGGCATGAGACAAGACTGGTGGTAGCGCTCACCTCTTCTTCTCCGAATAGGCTGTTTTCCAGATGTCCCAAACAATCGAAAAGGGGATTCATCAGAGAAAATGACTTTCCCCCAGTCCTCAGCAGTTCACTCCCTGTACCTTTTGCAGAATATCAGTTGGTCCCTGATGTTTTTTCTGGAGAGAAGTGGCTTCTTTGCTGCGCTCCTTGAAACCAGGCCTTGCTCAAAGAGTCTCCGCCTCACAGTGCGTGCAGAAGCACTCACACCAGCCTGCTGCCAGTCCTGAGCAAGCTCGGCACTGCTGGTAGTCCGATCCCGCAGCTGAAACAGTTTTAAGATACGGTCCTGGCGCTTTCTTGGGTGCCCTAGAGCCTTTTTGACAACAATGGAAGCTCTCTCCTTGAAGTTCTTGATGATGCGATAGATTGTTGACTGAGGTTCAATCTTTGTAGCTGCGATACTCTTCCCTGTTAGGCCATTTTTGTGCAGTGCAATGATGGCTGCACGTGTTTCTTTAGAGATAACCATGGTTAACTGAAGAGAAACAATGATACCAAGCACCAGCCTCCTTTTAAAGTGTCCAGTGGTGTCATTCTTACTTAATCATGACTGATTGATCGCCAGCCCTGTCCTCATCAACACCCACACCTTTGTTAATGGAACAATCACTAAAACGATGTTAGCTGCTCCTTTTAAGGCAGGACTGCAATGATGTTGAAATGTGTTTTGGGGGTTAAACTTCATTTTCTAGGCAAATATTGACTTTGCAAGTAATTGCTGTTAAGCTGATCACTCTTTATGACATTCTGGAGTATATGCAAATTGCCATTAGAAAAACTGAAGCAGTAGACTTTGTTAAAATTAATATTTGTATCATTCTCAAAAATTTTGGCCATGACTGTGCTTACTATCCTACATTTCACTGTTATCAGCATGCTAATCCTACCAGGAGGTTTATTCAGGAGAACTTGCAAATCCAGCATAGCTGCTTTGTATGGCTTTGACAAAGCTATTTTTCTTTATAGCATTGTCTGTTCTTTGACCCTATACTCTTTATTGTTGGTTCCCTGTATTCTGTGCACTAGACAAGTAGACCACCAGGAATTTTCCATTGTCCTCTTCAACTCCTTTTACCACTGTGAGGTATGTATCGCACAGACAGAGGTCTGCTGCAATTTAAATCCAGGATGTTTGCTGGGATGTGTTATTCTACAAGCCTTTATATGATATGGCTGAATTTAAGGGTGGCCAGAAGGTGATGGGGGGGAGGGGGCCTGGCAGGTCACATACCTCCCCGTGGGTGTGTCACATCTGATATAATGTGATTCCTTCCTGATCACATGTCTCTGATTCATGGAAAGGTTCTGTGTGTTTTGGAGTGGCTGGAGACGCCGTCTTCCTGGAGACACACTTGACTGAAGCATGTGTTTTGGAGTGTGATGTAACTCCTGGAGCCATACCCTGTCTGGGGACAGAGTGAGGGGTACCTACTACGACCTCTTGAGAGGTACAGTGCTTTGTGAAAGTATTTGGCCCCCTTGAACTTTTCAACCTTTTGCCACATTTCAGGCTTCAAACATAACGATATAAATTCTAATTTTTTTGTGAAGAATCAACAACAAGTGGGACACAATCGTGAAATGGAATGAAATTTATTGGATATTTTTTAGCAAATAAAAAACTGAAAAGCGGGGCGTGCAATATTATTCGCCCCCCTTGAGTTAATACTTTGTAGCACCACCTTTTGCTGCGATTACAGCTGCAAGTCAATTGGGGTATGTCTCAGTTTTGCACATCAAGAGACTGAAATTCTTGACTATTCTTCCTTGCAAAACAGCTGGAGCTCAGTGAGGTTGGATGGAGAGCGTTTGTGAACAGATCTCGATTGGATTCAGGTCTGGACTTTGGCTTGGCCATTCTAATACCTGGATAGTTTATTTTTGAACAATTCCATTGTAGATTTTGCTTTATGTTTGGGATCATTGTCTTGTTGGAAGATAAATCTCTGTCCCAGTCTCAGGTCTTTTGCAGACTCCAACAGGTTTTCTTCCAGAATGGTGATGTATTTGGCTCCGTTCATCTTCCCATCAATGTTAACCATCTTCCCTGTTTGCTGAAGAAAAGCAGCCCCAAACCATGATGCTGCCACCACCATGTTTGACAGTGGGAAAGGTGTTTTGAGTGTGATGAGCTGTGTTGCTTTTATGCCAAACATATCGTTTTGCATTGTGGCCAAAAAATTCGATTTTGGTTTCATCTGACCAGAGACCTTAATCCACATGTTTGGTGTGTCTCCCAGGTGGTTTGTAAAGCTTCAAATGAGACTTTTTATGGATATCTTTGAGAAATGGCTTTCTTCTTGCCACTCTTCCATAAAGGCCAGATTTGTGCAGTGTATGACTGATTGTTCTCCTCTGGACAGACTCTCCCTCCTCAGCTGTAGATCTCTGCAGTTCATCCAGAGTGATCATGGCCTTTTGTCTGCATCTCTGATCAGTTTTCTCCTTGTTCGAGAACAAAGTTTAGAGGGACGGCCAGGGTCTTGGTGGATTTGTAGTTGTCTGATACTCCTTCCAATTCAATATGGTCGCTTGCACAATGCTCCTTGAGATGTTTAAAACTTGGGAAATCTTTTTGTATCCACATCCGGCACTAAACATCACTACAACAGTATCTTGGACCTGCCTGGTGTTTTTCTTGGTCTTCATGATGCTCTCTACACTTGAAACAGAACCCTGAGACTATCACAGAGCAGGTGCATTTATACAGAGACTTGATTACACACAGGTGGACTCTATTTATCATTACCAGTCATTTAGGACAACATTGGATCACTCAGAGATCCTCACTGAACTTCTGGAGTAGTTTGCTGCACTGAAAGTAAAGGGGCCGAATAATATTGCTCGCCCCACTTTTCAGTTTTTTATTTGTTAAAAAAGTTTGAAATATCCAATAAATTTCGTTCCACTTCACAATTGTGTCCCACTTGTTGTTGATTCTTCACAAAAAAATTGAATGTATATCTTTATGTTTGAAGCCTGAAATGTGGCAAAAGGTTGAAAAGTTCAAGGGGGCCAAATACTTTCACAAGGCACTGTACAAGCAGTAAATGGACTGCAGAGCCTTAAAAGTACAGTTCTTATGGAGCAGAGCTAAACCGCAACACTAAAGTGTCCAGACCCAGTAATGTAATGGATTATGCTTATGTAGCCTCTGATGTTATTACTTGCTGAAGTTAAAGGACTGTATGCAGATTGCTAATGGTCTGAATGTCGGTTCTGGGCCCAAGTGGTTTATGGTTGTATTAACTGAATGGACTAATTGTATAGAAAATCAGTGCTGTGTGCATCATTCTGCTAGAAAATGAGTGTTCCCCAACACGCTCAGTAAGCACTACTTCACACCACATGGCAGTTAACCCCAACAATATGAGTAGTCCAACCAGTATTTTTTAATTGTACTTTGAAGAAAGAGGCACTTAAAGGCTTTTTAAATGTAATATATAAGTTAGTAAAGTTAAAGGCAGTTATGAAAGTTTCACTGTGCCAGCTTCATTCTTTTTCAGATCACGATATTCACTTTGTAGCATGTATCAAGTATCTCTCTAACAAATATATGCTGGATGTGAGGTCAGTGTGTATGCAGGGTACTTCTGTATTCATCAGTTCATGTATCGGCACAAACTCTATCCTTCACTTACACTGAGGAGTAAAAGGGTAACAATATTTTGAACTTTTGAATTTTAGGCTTCATATCTCGCCATCCACTACAGGTTTGAGTGTGAAACTACCTTAATCTTATAGACAATCTTCTTGACTATCTCATACATACTATATATTTGACTTGCAACTCTTTAGAATATGATTTGTTATGCAGATTCTTGTCATGGAAATCCATTGTTACTGTTTTGCTCCTGGTGTTTATACAAATTACAATCTGTTTTCAGATT
>JARQOC010000001.1:226680851-226691850 GCA_033576535.1 Allobates femoralis | reverse complement strand
ATAATTAAAAAAAAATGCGTGGGGCTCCGCGCAATTTCTATGTCTAGCCAGGTACAGCTAAGCAGCTGGGGGCTGGAATCCGTAGTGCAGGGATGCCCAAGCTTTCTGGGCACCCCCCGCTGCAAATTGCAGCCCGCAGCCGCCCCAGAAGATGGCGCGTTCATTGAAGCGCCATCCTCTGGCGCTGAACCCCGCTTTTCCAGCGGCCCTGGTGGCGGTGGCACGCTGGGTAATAAAGAGGTTAGGGCCAGCTTTGTATTATCAGCTGGCACTAAGCCCGAAATTTATGGCGGTCACGCCAATATTAGACATGACCGCCATGAATTTCTATTAAATTGTTTTAAAAAAAACACAACACTGAGAAAATTTTTTATTAGAAATAAAAAAAAAAGCCATTAGGGACTCCATCTTTAATTAAAAAAATCCTCTTCCGCCCGACGTAGTCCAAAACGCGATGTCCTCTCTGCTACATTCCCTGTGCATAGATATAGATGTCTATGCACAGGGAATGAGCAGACTGAGAACAATCTCAGCTCTGCTACATCAGGCAGAAGGCGGGCTCTAGGACCCTGGAGCTGCGGCAGCCAGCACACTGAGCAGACAGCCGGACTCTTATCTGTGCGAGTTTCCCAGCGATTATTTGCACAGTAAATGAGTCCAATGCAAATCAATGGCAAAACTAGGATTGCTTCAGGCTGAAGCTTCCGAGACACATCTGTGATTTGTAAATCGCACACTACTCGCTATTACTCGCTTCCCCATTCATTAACATTGGACTCGCTAGACTCGCAACGAGTAGCGAGTCCCGGGCTCGGACTCGCTAGAGTCAAGCGATTCCGAGTAATTTAGGATTCGCCCATCACTAATATCATACTATGATATACAGCTGCTATTCTGTGCTGTAATGTCTCTATACCATCCTATAAATCCTATCCTGCTCAGGGGACATGATCATGCTCCTACATGGTCAGACACACCCAGTACATATACATAGCGGGCACATTTTCAAGTTTATGTCAGCACAGGAACATTTTTTGTAACAAAGCCATCTGTGAATAATTTCTTTTTTTACAAAGATCTATTGATTAACATGTTTTTTACCCATTTAAAAACTTTTCTAAGGGCTCACTGCCACTTGCAATTGGTCTGATTCTCATCCACAAACGTTGGACAAGTGAAATCCTTTTAGTATTCTATATGTAAGGTGAGTACTACGTGAGTGTGAGATGTTTTTCTCACCTACCATCTATAAAACAAACATATGCCATCCATATGCAATGTTTTTTTTATCTCTGCAAGTATAATTCCACAATCATTTATGGGACCATTTACAGTGTCTTATGCTACCTACGGAATGGTTATGTATCCATAAAATACAAACAGCATACCGATTGTCCGTGTGACAACTACTTTTTTCTTGCACCCATAGACTTCCATTGATGAGTCTTGTAAGATATATAAAGCCATACACCGCACGCTGTAATTTTTACCTCAAGCCGATTATAGCTGAGAAAAAACTAATAGATCAGCACTTAATAAATAACATGAGTCCAAGTGACATGCAATTTTCTTCTCACATTGCACTCGTCCATTTTCTACAAAATTGGGAGCGAGTCCTAAAACTGTGACAGCAAATCCAATTTATGCAATTGGTAATTGGAAACACGTGTACATTTCTGTGTATTTATGTTGAGTTTATATAATTTATATGAACTAATATTTATTTATTTATTTGTTTTTATGCATTGCTTATATAGCACCATCATATTTCCCAAACCTTTTACTGAGAACATCTTCATTGTTCTCATTGGAGCTCACAATCTAAACTCCCTTTCAGTACGGAATGTGAGAGGAAACCAGAATACCCAGAGAAAACATACACAGACGCCAGAAGACCATGCAAACTTCTTGTAAAATGTTGTCTTTGGTGGGATTTGAACCCAGGATCCCAGTGCTGTAAAGCAACAGTGCTATCTACCTTGCTGCCTTTACGTTATCAAACTTGATTTAATATATGAACAGCAGTTCATGCTTCTAATGCATATCATTTATATAGTGCTGACACCAGGAATTTCATGACTCCTTGCTGGCAAAATTTTCAAGCACCCTGAAGACTCTGCCCAGGCTCCACCCCACTCTGCCTCCAGCTGTCAACATGCCACAGTTAGGGATGAGTGAGTAGTGAAATATTTGGACTTGCTATACCCGTAACGAATAGGTCCTAATACTCGGGTACTCGTTACGAGTAGCGAGTCCAATGTAAGTCAATAGGAAATGCGAGTACTTTCACAGTGTATTTATATATACTGCGAAAGTGAAATAAAAGTTAATAAAAGGTGTTAAAAGTAAAGAAATAACATACTCACCTATCCGACGGCTGTCCCGGGACCCGAAAAGAACACATCCGATGGGCTGCCAGGACTAGGTCTGATGGCCAATCAGATGGCCAGTAGCGATCAGGTGATGTGTGACGAGGATGCAGGCTGCTGGCATAATATAAAAGACAAAGACTGCTGGCTTTATATATAATACAGGGGATACATGCTGCTGGCTATGTATGTATAATTGTCAAGGGAAACCTGAACTTCAGTCTTCTTGAACTGCTCTGCAGTGATTAAATATGTTTAATTCCTGTTGAAAACGTCAGAGTTAATGTCAGCAGCGGCTGCTTTCTATGGTCTATTGAAGCTCTTCAGGTGAGGTGGTGTGTCAAGTTATGCCATTGTCTGTGCCCATGACCTTTAAATAGTTCCCTCTTTCACCAGCAAATATCGCTGATAGAGTTTATCATCGACTCATCATTTTTCTGAAGCTCATATGGCTTCATCACGAGCTTTTTCTTGCCTGGTGCAGGAATTCTTTGAGGAGGTTTCTAACTTGTATAACTGGGTGGTGCCACTGCTGCAAGAAGTTGTTGGGTGTCTGGCTGTGGCTCACGTGCTGGCACTGCCATAACCCAATATACTTTTTTCTGACAAGTTTTCGGGAGGCTGAGATAAATTCATTGTGCTCAGTGAGGTCTGTAAACTATATTTCAGGTTTCTACCTCATATATCTGGGAGTGAGGAACAGCACGTGGAGATTATAAACCCCCTTCCTAAGGGGGATCACCAGGCCTGAGCCTTCTTCCTCCCGATTCACCATCTCTGCAGTCGGTGGACAGGTTTTGATTCATGTGTATGGTGAACCAGATGGCACGTCACTCGCTGAGTCTAATCTCTGTAAACTCAAGCGGGTGATGTGGGCAGTGGAGGAGTACTGCTTGGAGTTTTGGAGACGGGTGACTGATACTCAGTGAAATGATCCTGCCCTTAGGTGTCAGTTATACTTTGATCTGTCATCTAGACTACAAGACCCTCTGACTCAATATGCCGCTCCTGAGCTATTGGAGGCTGCTATGTCCCAGCTATTAGGGTAGACAAATGTCAGAGGAAGAGACCAAGACCAAACTTGTCCCTTGTGGCAGTCCCTGTTGGGGAGGTTCCATGTGCTGGACCTGAACTGATGCAGTTGGGGGGATTACCAGTGTTTACTCTTCTGCAGTTCATCAGGCAGGTGAAGCATGTTTCTATTATGGTCAAAATCATCATTTCATTAAGGTTTGACCATATCACTCCAAAACTGTTACTCAGTCTCAGAAGCCTGATGTGGGGTTAAAATTTCCTTGCTTACAAGGTCTCCACTGTCACTGTCTGCCAAGGTGGTTATTGATGGTAAAACTCAGACTGTACTGGTGCTAGTTCATAGTGGAGCGGGAGTCAATTTGATGGATCCTTGCTTTGTTCAGAGCTATGGCTTTGTCTGTAATTCATTAGCAAGATCCATTCCCATCTTCACTATTGACTCAGCTCCTCTCAACCAGACTGTTCTTTCCCAGGTTGTGCACGATGTGAACTTGTGCATAGAGACTTTTTACATGGAGTTCCTATCCTGTCACATGTTGGAGAATCTACCTACTCCTATTGTTTTGAGCCTTCCTTGCCTGAAGAAGCATAATCCAGTGATCAACTGCCAGAGAGGTAGTTAGTTGGGGTAATTTTTGTGAGGGTAATTGCCAGGTTACTGCTATCTATGCTGTGTTAGTTACTACTCCTGCATTTCCAGCTGAGGTAGTTAAGAGCTTACCGGAGAAAGGTAGTGAGACTCAACCTAAACCCCAGGCTAATCTAGATGTCATCCTAGAAAGAGGGAATGGGAAACAGCAGTTGCTACTATTGTGCAACCTAAGAGAGGGAGTCATGGGGCTCAGGAAGACGTCTCTGTTTGCCTTCCTAAGGTTGTACCCTCTTACTGTGATCAGATGTATGTCAATAAACATTCAGGTGCTGACCTTAGAGTGAATTACTTCTTGTGGGTGTTGTCTAAACATGTCAGGTTGCATGTTTACATCTACAGCTAGGACAAATAGTTCTGGAGTTATTTGATCCATTTAGGGTTTCGGCCATGTTCAACCCTGTTCTATTCCAACTCAAACTACCCCAAGTGCTTAATATTCATAACACCTTTCTTAAATTAATACTTAGAAGATGTGGACCTCTTCCTGATGTGTCTGTGTTAGGGTCCAGAGACCCCTCATAAAGGGGGATATTGTCATGTGTAGCCTGCACTGCATTCTTCTTGAACTGCTCTTCAGTGATTAAATATTTCTGTTGGTAACTTCGTATATAATGTCAGAAGCTGCTGTGGTCTATGGTCTATAGTGGCTTTTCAGGTGAGAGTGTATGTCCATGTCCCTAGCCTTTTAATAGTTCCCTCTTTCACCTACAGTTGTCGCTGATAGAGTTCAGTCACTAGCCTGACCACATGCTGTGAAGTCGTTGAGTAGTGGTTCAGAAACTTACCTGAAGCTAACTTCTTTGGGATTTATCTAGTGGAAATTGCTGTGTTTATCCCAATCACTGGGTGGACGTGAGTGGGTTATACCTCAGGACTGGTTAGGAGCAGGGGCAAGGTTGTCAGCCCATACATATCCACCATTAAAGGTAATTCTGGAAAAGGTGTTAGCCAAGGAACCACAGTCTTCAGGGTCAGACTAGCTTCCCTGATTCCCTTAGTCCATCTCTTCCTTCCTGCTACTTCAACTTGTGCTCTATTAGTTACCCGTGACAATAATATAGAGGCTGCTTGCTGTGTATATATCAATCATAGAGGCTACAGGCCTCATGTATGGATGGCATAAAGGCTGCCAGCGGTATATATAAATTCAGGTGCATCTCAATAAATTAGAATATCATCAAAAAGTTAATTTATTTCAGTAATTCAATTAATTTTAGTCTGTGAGTGCTGTGCAGTTTTTTTTCTGTTTTGTATCTTATGGAGTTGCTGGCTCCATGCTGCAATTTGCACCCTTGTTGACTGCAGGTGATCTAGGGTCGAGATGGAGTCTGCCCACTGAGAGGTGGGGGGTGGACAAGGAGGATAGGGATATCAGTGTAGGACTCATCGGACCTGAAGTCACTTTGTCGCAGTCGATGAGCAAACAGACATTGGCCAATGTGTGTACCAAGAACTTCAGAAATAAAAAGATAAGATTTTGAGTTTTTTGAAAAAATTGTAAGTTTTTAAACTTTTTTCTCATATATATATATAGCTTGTTAGCATATGTACATCATTGGTAGAAGCTGAGTGCTGCAGAGTATTTTTTTCTAGTTATTTGATCCAGCAGCCCTGCTGGCACCGGTTCACATTAGTCTGTGAGTGCTGTGCAGTTTTTTTCTGTTCAGTAATTCAATACATAAAATGACACGCATATATTATATAGAGTTATTACAACCAGAGTGATCTATTTCAAGTGTTTATTTCTGTTAATGTTGATAATTATGGCTTACAGACAATGAAAACACAAAGCAGGTAACCATAAACTAACCCTTTATGCCATGCACCTTCATGAATGTGACCTCATCTCCAACAAAGATGGTACGAAGTTTGTGGGGAAGGTCATCATGCTTCAGGGTGGAGTGGTTGACATAGCACCAATGTTTAGTGCCATGTTCCACTAGCAACTCTTCTGCCTTATCCTGTTTGAATACCACGACCTTGCCTTTCATTGTATTGGTCGAGGAAGTTGTTATCCTTTGACCAGTCCCGTGTGATGGCATCTTCATGTTGAATCTCTTCAAAAAATTACACCGGAGAACTGGATGGTTGATACCTTCTTGGATAGGTGCTTGGAGGGGGTACGGGTCCCAACATGGTATTGTCCCGATTGAATGCCTAATGGTAGTAGTGAGAGTGTTCCACAAAGCTGGGAAACATTGCTTTCTAGTTATTCCTCTTCCTCAGGCTCCCCATAAAGGTCCTTGTCCTGGTCATAAAGACAAGAGGTGGGGGAACAAGAGACACAATAGTGCCCTATCACTAAAGACACTCAAAACATGGGTAGTAAAACAAGGTTCACTCACCTAGCCAAGTTGTGAGACCCACAACTGGTTTGAAGGCAAAGGATTATATTTGGCTGCTGCAGGACCTCTACCGACCACTCATACGTGGAACGACCATCAAAGGATTGAATATCCCTGAGGAAGGTGCCAGGAGAGCCATCAAAACGCGTAGGAAAGGAAATAAAGAGATCTTTTGCTATCCAAATTGGATTCCTGGTGATTTGTGGGGACTTGGCAGCGCGGACTGTAACACACCTTGCTTTCCCAATCCTTTGCTTGTCCTGGTCTTGGTATTCTTGGGAAATAGGATCCAGTAGGTGACTGCGAGGGCGACACTGGCTGCAGCTCGAATCTAACCAGACATACTGCCAAATCATCTGCAGTCTGACATGTGGTGCTCCTGGTTCCAAATGCTGTAGGTAAGAGTCACCTGACTGCTGGAACTCACTCCCGATGTCCGCGGCATGCATCAGAGCCCAGAATAGGATCCACACCTCATTGCAGATGATGCCCAAATTGGGAAGTGTGGTGGATCTCCTGCTGAAAGAGGTCTCCATCTCCTCTCCATGATGCAACTCTGTGTCTGATTCTCCTGACCCACCTTCTGCTTCTAAGGTAATTAGGTAGATTACATCCTTTGAGTCCAGGTCAGCCATGCCTTGCAGATGATGAACAAACAACTGCAGAATGCAGACAGTATACCTGAGTGCTACTGGGAATTCAGATACAGGTAAGATGGCAGTAGACGCTGAGTGAGCTCCGCAGCTTTAAGTGTGTATAATTGCTTTCCCTAGAGGGCCTGGCTCTTCCAATAAGTGACACAATTTACAACCGAGCAATCAGTACTGCAGTTGAATGTTTACACACTATTTTTGCCTAATGCCTAGCTGGTAATTAACCCTTAAAGGGAACCTGACCCCACAAACTGACCCCCCCGCATCTTTATACCTGTCCCTGCACCCTCTCTTATCATTTCTAGCCATCCCTTTTGCAGAAAAAATAAATTTTGTAAAGCAGAGAAGAGGTTATATTCACCTCGTCCTGGGTGAGTTCTCTGTTTCTGAATAAGTGTCAATAGCCATGCCCGTCTACTACCCCCTTGTAATTATGCATGCCCCTTTCAGCTTGCTGCAGTGCTAAGAGCCTGGCAGCATCATGAAAGGGGTGGGGCTAAAATAGCATCATATTGGTAGCCCTGCCCCCTTTCATGACACTGCCAGGCTCTATGCAAGGCAGCAAGCTGAGAGGGGCGTGCATAATTACAAGGGAGCAGAGACAGGCACGCCTATTGAGAATTATTCAGAAACAGAGAACTCACACAGGACGAGGTAAATATAACTTTTTCTCTACTTTACCAAATCGATTTTTTTCTGCAAAAGGGATGGCTAGAAATGATAAGAGGGGGTGCAGGGACAGGTATAAAGATGCAGAGGGGGGTCAGTTTGTGGGGTCAGGTTCCCTTTAAAGTATATAAACCGTTGTGTTTACTTAGTTGCAGTCATTATTGAAGCATGACATGTTTGTAGGAGACATTATGATGAAAATAGGTATGCTTATTCAGGTCACTGTTCACCACCAATTAAGGCTAGGGTCAGACCAACGTTTCTCCCTGCGTTCAGGGGGTTCTGTCTGAAACTTAGAATTTTTCAGCATTAGCGCAGTGTTAACACTGTCTATTCATCCCTATGGCAGACAGGACCCAAGTGCATTGCAAACTCCAGGTCCTCACTGCCGGAGCTTCAAATCTCGCACTTTTTCCAAGCGCACCACATGACGTGGGCTCTCGCGTCATTTGATGGAGTTGGGAAAGAGTGAGATTTGAAACTCCGGCAGTGAGAACCCGGCGTTTGCAATGTGCTAGGGTTCTGTCTATCATAGGGATGAATACTGTAGACAGCATTAAGGCAATGTTACCTTTCTGGTAACACTGCTCTAATGCTCAAAAATCTAAGTTTCAGGCGTAACCCTCTGAACTTATTGCATAACATTTGTCTGACCGTAGTCTAAGGCTACTGGACACTTGGCGCTGCAGGACTGCCAGGACAATTGTAGCATGAATTATACATGTATAATATGTAAAGTGCTATGGAATTAATAGCACTATATAAATGAATACATATTATTACTAGTAATATTATGATGATGTATGACATTAAATAGTGTTTGCACATTTTTAAGAAGCTATAGATATACTATGGGGTTAGAGTGAACAGACCTATAAGATCATAGATGTGAACCATATAATGGCCATATGCTATATTTTAATATATTGCTTTCACAAAAGGTAGAACAGATGGTATTGCATGCTGGTGACCCTCAGCAATAAGGAAGGTTTGCTCTCCAATAAAAAAAATAACAATAACAAAAACAATTCACAAAAAATGCCTTAAAAATATGAAGCTGTCTTAAACTGATGTTTTAAGGACATTGTAAGCTTCCTGGGATTTTGTCTCCAGCCAGCGGGTCTTCCAGCGAGTGTTTTGGCCCCAAATAAACAGGTTAAGTTTAGGGCCATTTTAAATTTCAAACTTTTTCCTTAGCCAAATTTGCTGACTTGTAGGGGAACTGTGTTCTGATCACCAAACCGAATCAGCCATGTTCTTGCTGAATTTGAAATTGGCGAACATGTTCGAGCAAAGTTCACTCATCTTTAGTTATGAAATTATATCATCACCTATCATTTTTTCCTACAGGGAAAGGGATTTGTTTTCAGTTGAAGTTTCTCGTGGAATATGTATTTCTGTTGTTTTTTCATCTCTTTCCCCTGGAGTTTTTATTGACCTAGATTTATGGCAATCCTCTTGAGTTAATGTGAGTTTATGTCATAAGCAGCCTCAAGGACATGAGGTTAGGGGGCAGGTTTGGGGTGTATAGTGGACATGAATACACACATGTACATGCACACATACATACACTCAGCTTTATATATTAGATTTGATCATGTAAAATATTTGATTATCGTATTTAAGATTTCCAACCATTGCGCAGAACAAGAAAAGGAAGACCAGCGAAAGATGAAAACGTACCAACAAGTCCCACAATGAAAATTCAGAAACTATAAACATTTTAATCTTTCCACACATACCCTTACACCATCTAAAAAAAGTGTTTTAGCTAAGGGATTACATTTTTATCCTACAATTATTTTTGGATTGAAACAAATATATACATAAATTAACTTTATTTCGATGTTATCAAATCCATAATGGCTCCACCACATTCAGACCTCATCACTCAAACAATAAAAGGTAAGATGAATGGCCAAGACAAAATGCACAAAATAAATTCCTTAAACTAAGCCTGTCAAAACATGTGGTTATTAAACACAAAGTAGACTTCAATAAATTAACAGTCACACCCATAGAACAAATTCCTTTGGATGTACCCGACAGGAGGAGGAAGCTTAATACTAAAAAATCTTTTTGGATATTCAAACTGCAGTGCATCCACGCAGATAGACTGAACAAAATGGTTGGGAGGGTGAGATAAGATAAGAGGAAAAGTTAACGGCTTCATTATGTTCCGAATCATCGTATTCTGACTTGTCAATATGTGCTTGAACACGATCAATGAGAAAATCACATACATATTAAGACTGACTCAACTAAACTGAATTGAAATGAAACCATATAAACATTTTAACAAATGTAGATCTCAAGGTAAGATTTGATTGTACAAATGTATATTGAGACTTCAACACAAAATATACCAACTATACATAAATACCCCCTTTTTTTAAAGCAATTTTAAAGTTAGGCTGCTTTCACATCAGCGTTTTTTTTAAATCGCGGCAGATGCGGTGAAAAAAACGCATCTGCCGCGATTACCGCGTACCGGCTGCACTTGCGGCACAGTTGCGGCACAGTTGCGGCAAGCCCCATACAATGTATATGCGGGCTTGCGGCAGGTGCGGCAAGTGCGGTTTTGGCACTTGCGGCAGGTGCGGCCGCGAAAAAAACATTTTTTTTCGCGGCCGCACCTGCGGCAAGTGCCAAAACCGCACTTGCCCCACCTGCCGCAAGCCCGCATATACATTGTATGGGGCTTGCCGCAACTGTGCCGCAACTGTGCCGCAAGTGCAGCCGGTATGCGGTAATCACGGCAGATGCGGTTTTTTCACCGCATCTGCCACGATTTAAAAAAAACGCTGATGTGAAAGTACCCTTAAAGACATATATTTTTTCATTTTTACACACTGTTTTAATAAAATATATTTAAATTTTAATACTACACTAACTATATTATTAGTAGTCATGTAGTTATTATAAATATATTCAATATACAATATATCCAAAAAATAAAGCATACAGAAATATAGAAGTAATAAAATAGATATAGTTTTATTTTTTAAGCAAAAAAGAATATATTTTCTCTAAATAGAAAAAAGCATACTGAAAAGATAAATGGTCATGTGATAGAAAATACAATATGTCTCTGTGGGCCACGTCACACACACAGATATCTGTGCAGATATTGTTCGCAGATCTCTGGTTGCAGTGAAATCATGGACTCATTGTTCCATTTGTACACAGCCACAAAATGGGACAATCTGTCCATGATTTTACTGCAACCAGAGATCTGCGAACAATATCTGCACAGATATCTGTGTGTGTGACGTG
>JARQOC010000001.1:226659667-226680751 GCA_033576535.1 Allobates femoralis | reverse complement strand
TTATTAGCAGCCAAGTGGGTGTGTCTGTGTGGGCATGACAGGCACAATAAGAGCCTGCCAGCCGAGTGAGTGGGAGATCATTATCATTCTGATCACCAGCCAGAGAGTTCATAGCCTTCTGAGATCAGTCAGCCTGAGAGATGCAGATCCAGTCTGTGTGTAGGACTGAGAGTGATAGTCCAGACACCATGATGAGAGATGGTGAAGGGAGCATGCTAGCTCCATGCCGTTAGCCAGGATCGGGGTCATTACAGCACCTGGAGGGGGAAGCCATGGCTGACCCAGTGGATGCTGGTCCGGACGTGGTTCGCCACACGACTGGGAAGTAACCCCTGGAAATGCATGGTGGACCTTTGACACAGGTAGTGAGACCCGATCCGTGCCCGGTAAGAAGGCAGTTCCTGTAGACTTGAGTGAACTGTATATCCTGTGCATAGATTGTGCCAGGCGGGAAGAGCCGCCATTAGATCCGACTAAATAGTCAGTTAAAGGACCTGTTGAAATGTATGGATATGTTATGTCTTATGTGATAGAGCAGCGATTGTATGTAATGTGCCAGGCGGACATAGCCGCACTTGGGTCCCATTCAAGTAGTCAGTTAAAGGTCCTGATGAACCGGAAAGAATGTATGTAGCCCTTCGGGAGGCGAAATGTATGTATTGTGCCAGACGGGCATAGCCGCCCTTGGGTCCGACTCAAGCAGTCAGTTAAAGGACCTGATGAAACGGAATGAATGTAGTGTATGAGAGGTCAGAAGCAGGGTTAGAAGGGCTCCCATAGTGGGTAATGTGTGGTTCGTTCCATGGTTACTAGGGTTTGCCAATCACTGTTCTGAGCCTAGAGGTGTCATGGTTGATAGATAACTTATGTATGGTGAAATGTGTATGGTATGGGTAGATAGGCCGGAGGCCGTAGCCACCACGGGAGCGGTTGTTAGAGCTGCAATGGGAAAAGAGAGGTTGTTACAGGTCCCGGGTTACTATAATGGAAAGGTGCAATATTCTATGTAATTTATTTGTGGAAAGTAATGTATTATGTGACGTGTTCATGGAATGTATTATGTGATGTGTTTATGTTAAATGTTTAATGTACTACCCCGGTTATTGATGCTGGTAAGAAATAAATGGGTAGACATTTGAAAAATTATAAACACGTGTTGGCGTCATTACGCAGCAAGCGAGTCCCCCGGCTTGCTACCTTACACTCTATATATCTGAACAATATTACAATGCTTATATAGCTATGCGTAACCATTCCTCTCTTTTTCTCTAACAGAGAATAGAAAAAGCAGGGGGGTGTTCACAGGATTATATCTGGTGGTCTAGAGGTGTATCTATTAGAGCAGGAGTCCACTCACCTATCCAAGTTGTTCACCTTGCACAATGCCTGGAAGACCCTGAAGTTAGAGTTGGAGCCGGACGTCGGCAGTGGGGAGTGAAATCCTAGCAGTCATGTGGCCGGAAACACGTTACCAACGGTCCTGCAGTCTCCTAGTGCCGATACCCTTGCTGCTTCATCCGCAGCCCTCATTGAAGGGTAGTGACAAATGAAAAATGAATTGCGGTCAAACGAATAACTGGGCACACAGAAGGGAGCAGAGGATTAATGTAGTTATGCAGACCTTTATTTTGAAATTGCTACACAATGCTTTTGGCGGCTGAATACTGCCTTCATCAGGTATTGCAATTCTTTCTTAATTTTTCCCCTTTTCTCTAGGCTGGAATCCCTCACACCATGAATCTTTGAATTATGTGACTGTGTGTACCATACTAAGCATGGACAGCATAAAGGGGAAACAAATTGTCTGAGTAGTTGAGAAATAAAATTGCTGAAAAATATCAACAATCTCAAGGTTGCAAGCCCATCTCCAGAGATCTCAATTTTCTTTTCTCCATGGCGTACAACATAATCAGGATGTTTACAAACCATGGCACTGTAGTTTATCTCCCTAGACATGGACGGCAGAAAAAAATTGAGAAAATCTTGCAATGTAGGATAATTTGGATGACACTAAAAGCCTCAATCAAGTTCCCAAGTAATTCAAGCTGTCCTGCAGGCTCCATGTGCATCAGAGTCATTGTGAACTATACTTCGACATTTGAATAAAATAAAATTCTATTACAGGAGACCTAGGTGGACCTCACTGCTGAAAAAGAGACATAAAAAGTTAGACAGCAGATGTACATAAGGAAGCCAAAACCCTTCTCAGAAAGCATCTTGTGAAGAGATCAGAACAAGATAGTACTTTTGGTAAAGCACATTGTTCTAGTGTTTACCAAAAATGGAATGAGGCCTACAAAGAAAATAACAGAGTACCTACAACCAAATATGGTGGAGATTCAAAAATGTTCTGGGGTTGTTTTGCTGTCTCTTAAACTGAGTGTCTTGATTGTGTGCAAGGCATCGTGAATTCTGAAGATTACTAAAACATTTGGGGCGACAATTTTCTGGAACAATCTCAATGATTCCAACACTTTTGGCCATGATTCCTTATTATATATATGTATATATGTATCATAGGCGGCCGTCACACGCTACAATATCTTGAACGATATCGTTTAAGCGATCTGCTTTTTGATCGCTTAAGCGATATCGTTTGGCATCGCTACATGCGATCAAGCGATTTTACAATGTAAATCGCTTGATCGTGACATCGCAGATGTGGGAGCTGGAGCTCATATCAAGCGATAAACGCTTGATCAATCTGCATCATCATGGTGTGTGACACCACGATGAACGATCTCCCAGTGGCAGAGCCCATGCTGGGAGATGGTATCTATGGTAAACGTCGGGTTACTAAGCGCCGCGCGGCGCCTAGTAACCCGATGTGTACCATAGTTGCCAGCGATCTCGCTGGCCCACATCGCTGGTGAGTCTGTCTGTATGACAGCTCACCAGCGATGTGAGCGATATCGTTAGCGATCGCGCGTGCACGTGATCGCTAACGATATCGCTCACGATATTGTAGCGTGTGACGGCCGCCATAGTTTTATCTTATGTTTATGTCTGAAATATTTGTTAGAGCTTATTTTCAAGGAAAGTCATAATTTTGTTGCTGAATGTTGCCACATTGCGTATTTCTAAGCAATGGAAAATGTATTGTTGCTCCCTCACTGATTATAAAAAATTATTTTCTCCTCTCCCACACCCACCCCTCTGTGCCAGTATTAGAGATTGGGTGCACTTAGACTGCTGTACTTGCCTGCTGTTTATACAAAATGATAATTCACACCTTCCCAGGCCAACTTTCTGTGGTGGCATCAGGTTACTATTAGTCTGAAAAGACGTAGCTAAGGTTAATTTTTGGAATAGGGCTTAATCTTGGGTAAACACAATACGTTTATATACAGTATTCCTCACTAAATTGCAAAATCAATTCACATGAATGTTTAACTAAGGCTATTACTATAAAAAAAATTATATTTTGTAAGTAATGTATGTTAAAGTGACCATTACTGTAAAATTGCCAGGGATTTATGCTTTCAAAAGCCCATGAAATTTTCATGAACTTTAAGCCCACATGTATTAGCTTTGCTTGAAATGTAATTTTTGCCAGTGTTAGAATTATATAATCCTTTTTTTTTTGGAAGTGTAATCAAAGAAATCTGTCAGAAAATCACTTTAATCAATAAACGCTCAGATGTACTTTCAAAGTAAAAAAAAAAAAATAGCAACTGATCCTAGCAAGCAGAATGATAAACTCCAATAACAGGAGATTAACTTCTGCTTAAGTTTGTTAGAAGAATAAAACGAAAATGAAATAAGACAGTATAATATGCCCCATATCAGTCACATGTACAGTCTTTAAGGTGTTTTATGGCAAAAATTAGCATTATTTACTTAGTTCATGACATATACAGACACGCCGCATCATTTCTGATGATAAAAAAAAATATTTTTTACAAACTGTGCCATGTACGCGCATTGATTTTAAGGCTTATCAAATGAATATTTTGTATCAACTTGCAGCAGATGGTGTCTTGTGACATGTGCAAAATGGTCTCTATGGTAATTAATTCATTTAGTTTTCAATACATCATCACTAACATTTTAGATAGACAATAATACAAAAACAGATACTTTAGAGTCTAGTGAATGAAGGTTTTTATAGGCTGCTTCAAAATAGCATAAACCTAATGAAAAGGTACAAATGAACCCAGAACTAAAAGGTTTTTGCACAAAAGTAATCATTGAGGTGAGATTTAACAATAATGTATTCACATATACACTGTGTGTAGAATTGTTAGGCAAATTAGTATTTTGATCACATGATACTTTTCATACTTTTTGTCTACTCAAGCTGTATAGCTTGAGAGCCAACTACCAATTAAGTAAATCAGGTGATGGGCATCTCTGTAATGAGGAGGGGTGTGGTTAATGACATCAACACCCTATTTAAGGTGTGCTTAATTATTAGGCAAATGCCTTTCCTTAGGAAAAAGGGTCAGAAGAGAGATTTGACGGCTCTGAAAAGTCCAAAATTGTGAGATGTCTTGCAGACGGTGCAGCAGTCTTGAAATTGCCAAATTTTGAAGCATGATCACTGAACAATCATGTGTTTCATGGCAAATACCCAACAGGGTTGCAAGAAGCGTGTTCGCTAAAAAAAAGCACAAAATAACTGCTCATGAATTGAGGAAAATCAAGCGTGAAGCTGCCAAGAATGCCATTTGCCGCCAGTTTTGCAATATTTCAGAGCTACAACATTACTGGAGTATCAAAAAGCACAAGGTGTGTGATACTCAGTGACATGGGCAAGGTAAGAAAGGCTGCAAAATGACCATCTTTGAACAAGAAACATAAGATAAAATGTCAAGACTGGCAAGAATATCTTAGACTGATTTCAAACGTTTTGATGATGAAATGAGAGTGACTCTTGATGGACCAGATGGATGGGCCAGAGGCTGGATAAGTAAAGGGCAGAGAGCTCCACTCCGACACAGACGCCAGCAAGGTGGAGGTGGGGTACTGGTATGGGCTGGTATTATCAAAGATTAACTTGTGGGACCTTTTTGGGTTGAGGATGGAGTGAAGCTCAACTCTCAGACCTACTGCCAGTTTCTGGAAGACAACTTCTTCAAGCAGTGGTACAGGAAGAAGTTGGTATCGTTCAAGAAAAACATGAATTTCATGCAGGACAATGCTCCATCATATGCATCCAACTATTCCACAGCGTAGCTGGCCAGTAAAGGTCTAAAAGAAGGAAAAATAATGACATGGACCCCATGTTCACCTGATCTGAACCCCATAGAGAACCTGTGGGCCCTCCTAAAATGTGAGATCTACAGGGAGGGAAAACATTACACCTCTCAGAACAGTGCCTGGGAGGCTGTGGTGGCTGCTGAACACAATGTTGATCGCAAAAAGATCAAGCAACTGACAGAATCTATGAATCATCATAAAGAAAGGTGGCTATATTGGTCACTAATTTCTGGCGGTTTTATTTTTGCATGTCAGAAATGTTTATTTCTAAATTTTGTGCAGTTATATTGGTTCACCTGGTGAAAATAAACAAGTGAGATGGGAATATATTTGGTTTTCATTAATTTGCCTAATAATTCTGCACAGTAATAGTTACCTGCACAATCATATATCTTCCTAAAATAGCCAAATCTAAAAAAAAACCACTCCAACTTCCAAAAATATTAATCTTTGATATTTATGAGTCTTTTGGGTTGATTAAGAACATAGTTGTTAATCAATAATAAAAAATAATCTTCTACAATACAACTTGCCTAATAATTCTGCACACAGTGTTTTGTAAAAACTTAATTTGTGTCTCCAGTATAATGTATTTTTAAAACGATTGTCAAACATCATAAAATATCTTCATATGTGTTTAAACTCTTCACTACCAAGCCTGTGTTGACCTGTTGACAAAGCCATTTTTTCCATTTCTGGCCAGTGTCCCTGTTTGAGGTTATAACTCTGGAATGCTTCAACAGATCCCAGTGATTATGAAATTGTTTTTTCATGACATTTTAAACTTCATAATAGTGATGAATTTAGGACAATATTTTTTGCATTAACATGCAAATTGTTTTGGTAGAAAGTTAGAAGGGTTCAAAGTTAATAAGCAATTTCTCATTTTCACTGAACATCAAAATTTACAAACCTATTTTTTAGAGGCCCCATCACATGTGAAGTGACTTTGAGGGGCCTATATGACAGAAAATACTCAATAGTGACACTATTTTAAAAACTACACCCCTAAGGGCGGCTCCACACCACGGTTTTGTGGTGTCAGGTTCTGTCCGGTTTGAACCAGACAGAACCTGATCCGGTTTTGGCCCATGTGTCCCTATGGTGCCAGATTGCCCTTATTTGGCCTCTGGTTTTGTGCTTTTCTGGGAGGATCCAATTGTTTTAGTTTTTTGCACGGACACAAAATCGAAGTCTGCAGCATTTTTTGTGTCTGGGCAAAAAGCAAACAAAACCAATCCTCCTGGATCCGAAACGATCCGGCGCCCATAACATGGGAGTCTATGGGCACCGGATCGCCCCAGATCCATTAAACAAACCGGATAGTTTCCCGGATGCTTTTACTGAAGAGCAGCGGCTCTGCAATGCAGAGTCGGCACTGAAGTTCAGCACCATGGAGAGCTCCACGACTGAAATTTCTGCACCATGGGCAACTCCCCTGTACATGCGGTGCTGAAATCTCAGCACTGGACAGCAGCAGGAATGAGCAGAAATGAATCCTGTTTCAAACAGGAACAGAGGGCATATTTGCTTAGTTTCTGCTCATCCTGGGCTGCCAAGTTCTGTTCAGTGCACCCTGTCAAAACACTGGACAGAACCTGACAGCTCCAAACCGTGGTGTGAAACTGGCCTTAGACTATTCAAAGCCAAATCCAAGAAGTATAGTAACTCTTCAGGACTTCACAGGAACTAAAACAATGTCGAAGGAAAAAATAAAATGTTACTTTTTCCAACAAAAATGTTAATTTACACTCACATATTGAATTTTTCAAAAGAGAAAAAGGAGAAATTGCACCATACAATTAGTTGGTAAATTACACCTGAGTTCGCTGATACACAATATGTGGGGGAAAACCACTGTTTTTGGTGCATGGCAGGGCTCGGAAGAGAAGGAGTGTTATTTGACATTTTAATGGAAAATTGCCAGGAAATGTTACCAGACTCCATGTTGTGTTTTGAGAGCCACTTATGTGTCTAAACAGTGGAAACCCCCCACAGATGACGGCATTTTGGAAACTACGCACCCAAAAAATTTTATGTCAATGTGTGGTGGGTACTTTGATCCCCCAGGTGCTTCACAGAATTTTATGACGTAGAGCAGTGAAAGTGAAACAGTACAATAGTAAATTCTTATTTTGGCGGCAATTTTTTCATTTTTGCAGGGGCAACAGGAGACAATGAACCCCAAAATTTGTTAAGCAACATCTCTTAAGTATGCTGATACCCCAAATGTGTTGGGAAATCACTGTTTGGGTGCATAGCAGGGCTCAAAAGGGAAGGAAAGCCATTTGATGTTTTGAATGGAAAATTGGCTAGAATCATTAACGGAATACATGTTGTTCTTGAAGAACACCTGATGTGCCTAAACAGCCTAACAGCCCCCAAAGTGACTAGACATGAGCAAACTTTCCCAAACATGTTCGCTAATTTCAAATTTGTCACATGCATTAACGATTCAGTTAGCAATCAGAAACCCAAACAATTTACAAAAAATCAGCAAATGCGGTTTTGTTTGCGAAAAAAAGTTTGAAATTTAAAATGACCCTGAAACTTTCCCCTGATTGTTTGGGGCCAACATGCTCGCTGCAAGACCTGCAGCTGGGAATAACACCTAATATGGCTAGGAGTGTCTCCAGCCATCGGGTCTATTGATTTCTTTCAACCTGTAGAATTTTTTTGAGTTTTAAAATCATTATTTAAGCTTCCAGATGTGGCAGCAGCTGTGAAATCCAGGAACCTTACAATGTCCTTAAAACTTTATTTTAGAGAGCATAATATTTTTTTTTTTTGGGGGGGAAATATCTTTTTTTATTATTTATTTTTTTAATAATCAGTAGTGATGAGCGTGCACTAAAATGCTTGAGTGCTCGAGGCTCGGGTCGAGCATATTGACATGCTGGGTGCTCAATGCTAGCACCAAGCCGAATGTTAATTTAGGGGAACCCGAGCATTTTTCCGGCGGCGTAGTCACAGGAGCTTTAAACACATCAGCTGTTCGGTTTGGCGCGGGAAATGTAAACAAATGTAGATCAGCTGTGTTTAAAGCTTCCGGCCGACACCGTCGGAAGATCAGCGGCGCCGGCCACTGATCTCCCGGTGATGGGCCGCCGATCTCCCGGCGGCTAGCGCCGCTCATCTCCCAACGATGTCGGCTCGGGAACTTTAAACACAGCTGATCTGACAGCTGTTTAAATTTCCCATACTGACACCAATAGGTGATGTCAGCATGGGAAATTTAAACAGCTGTCAGATCAGCTGTGTTTAAATCTCCCGCACTGACATCAGCTGTTGGTGTCAGTGCGGGAAATTTAAACTAACAGCTGTTCTGAAAGCTGATTCAGGTCCTTGAACCTGACATTGATCATCTGATCGGTTTGCCAGCCAACATACCGATCAGATGATATTGGATCCGGATTGGACATCGCGGGACTCTCAACCCTGGACTACGTCTGGGGGGGGAATTCTTTAATAAAGATGGAGTCTCTAAGTGTTTTTTGTTTTATTTCTAATAAAATATTTTTTCTCTGTGTTGTGTTTTTTTTTAATACTGTACTAAAAATTCAAGGCGGTCATGTCTAATATTGGTGTGACCCAATGAATTTCGGGCTTAGGGCCAGCTGATAATACAGAACCCGCTGGCCCTAAATTGGCCCCTGATTAATAGAGCTTGGGCCATCCTGTGCTGTGGATTCCAGCCCCCTGCTGCCTAATTGTACCTGGCCGGACACAAAAATAGCGTGAAGCCCCACATATTTTTTTTTATTATTTCATGAAATTCATGAAATAGTAAAAAAAAAGAGCTTCCCTATATTGTTGTGTCCAGCCAGGTCAAAATAGGCATAAAAAAATATGGCGATGCAGTCCCTAAATGTGTTTTTTTTTTTAATTTTTAATGGATTTTTCAAAAAAATTTGACTTGGGCTTCGCCATATTTTTGTATGCTAGCAAGGTACAGCAGGCAGGAATGGGCTGCCCCCAACCCCTAGCTGCCTATTTGGACCGGGGTGGACACAACAATATAGGAAAGCCCTTTTTTTATTATTTCATGAATTTCATGAAATAATAAAAAACAAATATGTCGGCTTCACGCTATTTTTGTGTCCAGCCAGGTACAACTTGGCAGCTGGGGCTGGAATCCACAGCGCTGGGGTGGCGCAAGCTGTCTGGGCCCCCCTGCTGCGAATTGCAGTCCGCAGCTGCCCCAGAAAATGGCGCGTTCATAGAAGCTCCATTTTCTGGCGCTGTATCCATCTCATCCAGGGCCCTGGTGCAGTGGCTCACTGGGTATTAATGGGGTTAGGGCCAGCTTTGTATTATCAGCTGGCCCTAAGCCCGAAATTCATGGGGTCACGCCAATATTAGACATGCCCTGTCATGAATTTGTAGTAAATTATTTAAAAAAAACACAACACAGAGAAAAAATATTTTATTAGAAATAAAACAAAAAAACACTTAGAGACTCCATCTTTATTAAAGAATCCCCCCTCCGACGTAGTCCAGGGTCGAGGGTCCCACGACGTCCAAACCGGATCCAATATCATCTGATCAGTTTTTTGGCTGGCAAACCGATCAGATGATCAATGTTAGGTTCAAGGACCTGAATCAGCTGTCAGAACAGCTGGAGTTTAAATTTCCTGCACTGACACCAACAGCTGATGTCAGTGCGGGAGATTTAAACACAGCTGATCTGACAGCTGTTTATATTTCCCGCACCGACATCACCTATTGGTGTCAGTGCGGTAAATTTAAATAGCTGTCAGATCAGTTGTGTTTAAAACTCCTGAGCCGACACCACCGGGAGATCAGCAGCGGGCACCGCTGATGTCCTGATCGTGTTGGCGCTGTAGATTTAAACACAGCTGATCTGACAGCTGTTTACATTTCCTGCGCCAACACCGAACAGCTGATGTCGGCGCAGGAAGTTTAAAACAGCTGTCAGATCAGCGGTGCGTCGCACAGCACGGTCAGGTCTAATATACACCTGATGGCGCTTTGCGGCTAGGCAATCACTGTAATGCCACAACCAACATGGCTGTGGAATTACAGTGTGTTGCAGCCAATCCCTGCATGTGGGCTGGCTATGTAAAGAGCGCCAACATGCAGGGACGGAGACCCGAGCATCTCGCCGGCACTGAGATGATCGGGCGAGTACCAAGTACCGGCGAGCATGCTCGCTCATCACTAATAATCAGGTTTTTTTTAATATTTTTTTTTGGTGGGGGAGCAAACCTGCGAGACCATCTCTTCTACATTTACCGTTGTCACTAGAAGTTTACATACACTATATAAAAAGGTATATATGCATGTTTTCCTCACTATCTGATATGAAATCAGAATAAATCATTCCCATTTTAGGTCAATTAGGATTACCATAATTATTTATATTTACCAAATGCCAGAATAATGAAAGAGAGTGTATTGTAAGACATTTTTATTACTTTCTGCAAAGTCAAAAGTTTACATGCACTAAGATTACTATGCTTTTAAACAATTTGGGATAGCCCATAGGATAATGTGTTTGGAAGCTTCTGATAGGTTAATTGGTAACATCTAAGTTAATTATTGACACACTTGTGGATGTATTTTAATGCACACTTGAAATACACTGCTTCTTCATGTAGCATCATGGGAAAGTCTAAAAAAGTCAGGCAAGATATCAGAAAGAAAATTGTGGACTTGAAAAAGTCTAGGTGATTCTTGAGTGCAATTTCCAGATACATGAAGGTGCCTTATTTATCAGTACAAACAATTATACGCAAGTACAAACAAGATGGGAATGTCCAGCCATCATACTGCTCAGGAAGGAGATGGGTTCTGTGTCCCAGAGATAAATGAGCTTTGGTCCGACATTTGCATATAAAACCAAAAACAAAAGTAAAGACCTTGTAAAGATGATGGCAAAATCTGGAAAGTGTGTGTCATTATCCATAGTGAAACGAGTACTGTATCAACTTGAGCTGAAAGGCTACTCTGCCAGGAAGATGCCATTACTCCAAAAGAAACATAAAAAAGCCAGATAATTTTTTGCAAATGCAACCAGGAACAAAGACCTAAATATTTGGAGGCATGTTCTGTGGTCTGACAAAACCAAAATTGAACTGTTTGGCCATAATGACCATCGATATATTTAAAGGAAAAAGCGAGAAGCTTGGAAGCCTAAGAACAACATGCTAACTTTGGTGGCAGCATCATATTGTGAGGTTGCTTTGCTGCAGGAGGGACTGGTGCACTTCACAAAATAGATGGCATCATGAGGAAAGAAAATTACAGTGGTGTTCAAAAGTCCTGCATAGGCGTGAAGAAAACTATATATTTCATACTTCTGCATCTCTACAGTGAAACTGGTGAAACATATATGTTTTTGTAATCCTTCATTGTATGCCATACTCATTTTTGAATGTCCCAGATGTATAAATTGTTATGGTATGCGCATTTTTGATAATTTTTTTTACAGCATAACCATACCTACACCAGTACAGTGTAAACAGGTTTCAAAGTTCATTAACATCCAATGCAAGTTCACACAGACTTAAATTTTACTTTTTAAGATTTATTATTTTTTATTTAATTCAAAGTCCTGAAAAGGGCCTTTTGAGTGCATCTTTAGCTTCTAATACTTTATTGGCCAGCCTTTGCTCTTGAGCACCAACTTGCATCTCTGTGGCATTGAGTGAACAAGCTTCTGCAAATGTTCACGAGTGATGATGTGGTTCCAGGCCTGTATCAGAGCCTCAATCAACTCTCTCTTGGTCCTTGGCTGCTTTTTAGATATCTCTATTGATACCTTGTGCCACAAATTTTCAATTGGATTGAGGTCCGGGGTCTGGGCTGGCCAGTCAATAGTAGCCACCTTGTTCTTTTTTTTCCATTCCGTTACTGTCTTAGCTCTGTGACAAGGAGCATTATCATCCTGGAAGATATAATCCCCTGAAAACAGGTGTTGAGCAGAAGGCAGCATTTTCTTATTAAGGATGTCTATGTATTTTTTTGCATTAACCATACCCTCCACAATATGAAGCCTTCCAACACCATTGGCTGCCATACGGCCCCAGACCATTACTTTCATCGGATGTTTCACAGAGAAGCTCAAACACTCTGGCTTGTACTCTTCATGTGGAAACCTTCTCACATAAGACTTGCCATCATTTCCTAAAATGCAAAAAGTGCTTTCATCACTAAATAGCACTTTTTTCCACTCCTCCTTCCTCAATTTTGAATATTTCAATGTCCACAATTTTCACCTTTGTCTTTGTATGGCTGTCATCAATGGCTTCTTTTGGGCCTTGGGCCCTCTCAATCCTGCTTCCAAACATCTCTTCCTAACAGTTGATGTTGCTACCTCAATATTGCACTTTTCTTGCCATTCTCGCAGAAGCTGAGGAGAGGTGAGCTTTCGATTGGCAAGGGATGTTCTTATCAGTACTCTATCCTCCCTTTTAGTTGACTTTCTGGGTCGACCAGATCTGGGCCTGATCTGGGTAATTCCAAGCTGCTAATGTTTCTGCAAAATTCTTACGACTGTGCTGTGATTACAGCTGACCTTCCTTGTGATCTGGGGGCCAGTATAACCCTCTTCATGTAGCACCACAACTCGCACACGATCCTCCGCTGACAAAAATCTGAAGGCTCGACAGTATGATTCACTAGATAGCACCAGAACCAGAGCAAACCACATAGGACATGGATACATATGTGATGTGGAGGTCGATCATGTCACCCGCATTGGGTCTCATATGCAGCGAGGACAGGATCCTGCACTGGTCTCGCATGCCAGAGAAGGTCCTGAGTCAGGAGGTGAGCCATTCCCTATGCCAGCTAAGAACAGCTGATGTCACACTCTGGAGGATCTTGCAGGATATTTGGCTTTATTTAACGTCATGTGTAGTCTGCACTGCAGTCTCTGTTAACTGTTCTGCAGTAGTTTAAATGTGTTTATTTCTGTTGGCACCTTAAGGGTTAATATCAATAGCTGTAACAATATTAGCTGTCCATGGTATTAGCTGGCTGTGGATCTCCAGGTGAACTGCTGCTGTGTGTATCAGGTGGCGAGTTGTCCACTCCCCCTGCCTTTAAATAATCCCAATACTCATCAGCCAGTGTCATTGAAATTGTTCAGTTTCTACCATGATCATGTGCTGTCTGGATGCTGTGCAGTTCTGCTGAAGCCTTTCAAAAGCCTTTTCCTTCGAGAGAGTCAGCCTATGGATATTTCTGTTTCTATCCCATGGAGGCGAGGAGGTGTTAGCCCAGGGCTGGTCAGTAGCATGGCAAGGGTGGCAGCCCAGACATTCTTACCTTTAGAGGTAATTGTGGGATCAGGGTCGGCTAGGGACCACTAGTCTATAGATCCTTCTGCCTCTACTACCTCCTCTTCTCCTCAAGTTCAACCTGGATTTGCCGATCCACTGTCTGCAGCACCGGCTGCAGGTTTAATGTCATGGGTGGCAATAACGGACAAAGGGAATTGTATCAGGATGCAATCTGGGTGGGTCTCTATATAAATGCAATACTATTAACCTGTTTGCTCATATGGAAACCAAAGACAAGATTCAGATCCCCAACACACAGCAGGTTTATAAGATTCCCAGGACATCCACATGCTCCTCTTCCAATGTTGTGTAATTAATGCTGTGCACTATTTGACTTGTGTTGTGTGTGTGTGTGTGTGTGGGGGGAGTTTATATTTTGGAGAATCCGGGCAGAGACCCAGAGCAAGGATGAGGTCTCATTATCAGACAATTAAAAAAAAAAACATTTACCTGTAGCCAAACATTTCTGTGGTCCAGGACACAACATATTGAAAATATGAAAGTTGTCATATTAAAAGGCAATTTCACATCACAAAAGCATAGTTGGATGTGTGAATACAAATTAAGTACAACCTTTGACTCTGAACAGGTTTACATTTGTCAAGTGGTTTTATGACTCACTACAAGATCTGAAGAGTCAATTCCAGAGATACTGAGTTCACCAGCTCTCAGTGATTACATATATATTGGGACTTTCACACCACTAAGCTTGGATAATTAAAGGGAATCTGTCAGGTCAAAAATCCACATGTAACTGCTATCATTTTCTAATTCCTTTCTGTAAGCTATCTCTATTGTTACCGTATACACTCGCGTATAAGCCGAGTTTTTCAGCCCAAAAATCGGGCTGAAAAGTCACCCCCTCGGCTTATACGCGAGTCACTGTATTAGGGACCTTGGATACTTGCTGTCAGTAGCGAGTCTGAGCTATTCCGACAGGGTCTTAGCGATTCCGAGCGAGTCTGAGCTATTCCGACAGGGTCTTAGCGATTCCGAGCGAGTCTGAGCTATTCCGACAGGGTCTTAGCGATTCTGAGCAATTCCGAGCGATTCTGAGTGAGTCATAGCGATTCTGAGTGAGTCATAGCGATTCTGAGAGCGAGTCTTAGCGATTCTGAGCATTTCTGAGCGATTCTGAGCTAGTCTGAGCGATTCTAAGCGAGTTTACAATCTGAGTCCTGTATTCTGTACTCGGGACTCGGCTTATACACGAGTCAATAGGTTTTTCAAGGTTTTGAGGACAAAAGTAGGGGGTCGGCTTATACACGGGTCGGCTTATACGCGAGTATATACGGTATATTTCTTTTATCTATATTTCTTTCCTATCCTCTGTAAACTTCAAATAAAGAGAATCAGTCCATCTGTCAATCACAGTAAATGATCCACTTAGTTCTCTGCTGTCCACTCGCCATAGGATGAATATTTATGTCACATATTCACATCACTGCACAGGATATCAAGTTTTAACACAAAACAGGGTGCACCGCAATGATCTGAATTATAATGACTGGTAATATGCGCTGTATTTTCCACTGTCAGTGGACACGGTGACCTACACTGTTTGACTATATGCAAACAATAGGGAGTACTCAATATATATGAGTGGTCTTTGTATCAATTATACGGTTAGTTAGCTGATGGTTAAGGCCTTTGTAATCATCCATGTGTAACCACCCCTAGGGACCACTGTGTTTGGGACTACTAAACGACTCATAGCATTACTCATTGAATGACCTGCGGAATCTTGGGTAAACTTATAATATGTGAAATTTTCTCTATAATTGTCTATGCCTCTGCAGACTTCACTTGCGTGAGATATTGGTATCTGTTTCACTTATAAACATTGTTTATTCCAACTGCTGAGGCCAGTATTTAATCATATTTAACACACCCAGCACTATCAATCATTCTGTGGCCCTATGATTTGTGCTTCATAATAGGTCCCTTGACATAGATGTGGTTACCCATAACACTGTCCACCCTAAATTGGGCTAACAAGCGTATTTATGTGAAATATTGTGGTGAAGGAGCACTAGTACTTCTTGTACCTGCTCGCATCCCCCACCCTCGGGTTTCTCCCTACAACTCAATCCTGTATTTTGTCAAACCTGTTGTGATCACTGATATTGTGTCATATCCTGCTCATATTTTGTCAGCATTGTATTCTGTACATATGTTCAGCAGTGTGTTCCGCAGAAGCACCCTATGGTTTTAAATGTTTTTAATCTTGTTTGGTCTATTGCACTAATAAAGTTAAAATTCTCACTATTCTACTACTCGTGTGTGTTGCTCCCTCAATGTGCTATGTCTTCTCTCCACCATGCACACCTTATCTAGATCAGAGTCCCTCTGAAGCTCCTAATTGAAACTGAAACCTGAGAAGCAGAGAGAGCAAAGGGAGGAGGGAGGAGGGAGGAGAGAGTTGCTGGACTAATCCTCTGTGCTTATAATGGATAGGACTAATGTACCAGCTCCTTGCAGGGTCGGAAAATGCTTATAACATGGAAACTAGAAAGTGTACAATAATGATTTTACATGTTTTTAAAAGTTCTGCCCATGCACTATTCAAGGCTAATATTAGTATCATACTGAAAAATGACCTGACAGTGTCCCTTTAAAGATTCTCTGCCTAAGCTCAGTGTTTATTTATTTAAATGTCCATTTATTATACCTTGGATCTGCCCTTGGGTATGTATTTGTGTTTCTTCTAATATTTTGTTATACCATGCCTGCTGAGACGTGAGAAGTCTTGGAAGCTCGCTGCTTTGTAACATCAATTATTTTATTTTTGTTAGCCATTAAAAGGTCACAACTACAAGATTATTATTTTGTTTCTCCCAATGAAAGCAATCAATTTGCCTTCAGAATAGACTTGCAGATTTTGTAGATTCTCAAAATCTGCTTTAAAAGAACCATTTCCAAGGTAAAATAGCTGATAAAGAAACAAGCGCAAAATAAGGTCTTATCCGATGTATATATGAAAGTGTGATAATGTATACGCTCATGTTATGAGGTTGTGTTAGACACAACCCCTCAAGAGCATGAGGCTGCAGCGAACCACCCAAGGTACAGGGGACCACGTGTAAAGTGCAGAGATGGATGGATTGAAATCGTGCTGCCCATGGACATATATGGATCAGTCAGTCAGACTGACTGATCCATATATGTCCACAGGCAGCAAAATTTCAATCCATCCATCTCTGCACTCTATGCGTGGTGTCCTAAAAAGAATCATGAAACAATGCACCATTGGCACAGGGCCTTACAACAATATGGTAGAGCCATGTTCACAGAAAGCATCCCCCTATGCTGTGAGAGAAGGCACTGGTGAGAGTGTGACAATTGATGCCATCACAAACATTACTGCAGTTCAGACTCGACGGCTCACACAGGGGCTAGCCCACAAGTTTGAACCTTGTTGCACTTCCTGACGTCACCGCTCCTAACACACACTGTCTCATGATACTGGTGAGTTATACCCACTACATCTCGTGCAATATCGCGGTTCTCATAAGTAAGCTAGTGTCACAAGCATTGATGCAACTGTGGATATCTCAGGTCATACAGTGGCATTCCTTGCTACATGATACCCTTGTGTAACATGAGACAACCTCAGGGAAGTCACCGCCTGTCTCACTGCCAGGTGTCACACTGCCACTGCTGTTGTCTCACCAACTGGGGGATGCAGTCACTGATCTCCCCCCCCCCATATACTGAGACTACTTCAGCATTTATTTGGGTTTTATTATTATTTTTGGGTGTTTTTTTTAATTATTTTTTCACCGTTTTTTTTTGGGGGGGTGGGGAATGGAAGACTATTGGATTTTAATAAAAAAAAGGTGTGTGGTCATTTGCATTCTTACTGACTTCAATAATAATATTGAGTATCTACAGTAATTTACTTTTTCCCTTTTTTTCAACTTTTTCACAGCTGCCTGCTGCCATTACCCACATAACATTAACCTGTTGCCAGTGCACCTGGGCAGCAAGAGAGCTGGGGAGAAATGCCAGGAGTGGTGCATCTAATGGGGACACAACTCCGTAGGTGGCTGTAGCCTACTAATTTTTTTCAAGATTTTACATTTTTTTTAAATTTTAAATATTACTCAAGTTTTTAGCTATTCAAGTGGATGGATTGATGGATGGATAGATAGATGATAGATAGATTAAAAAAAAGCTTGGTGTAACCCCTATTTTTCTTCGCCAGCTAGGGTACAGCAGACAGCTGCAGCCTGCAGACCACAGCTGGTGGCTTTATTTGGCTGTTATCAAAATTGTAGGGGACTCCATGACAATCTTTTCAATTATTTATTAATTTTTACAGTATTCTGACATCAGTTTGGTTGCCTTACTAGCAACTACTCACAGTCGCCGGCAGAGAGGGTGGGTGGGGATAAGTATGTCTTTAACCAATTGGGGGGGGACATTCAATATGTCTGAGGTTCATGAGCATGCCTGGAAGCAGGGTGACTGTGGCCCTGAAGCTTGCTAAGTAACAGCGTAGGAAGTTAATGTCTGTGAAAAAACAGCGGGGCTCTACTGTAAAACGGTTTGAGCTGTATTTGGCAGCTTTTGGGCCCCTTTGAAGGTGTTTTCTATGCCCTTGATTTTACCTCCCATTAGTTTGAAAGGGGATCAGAAGTTTCGCCAACTATTCTGTGATCTTTTCTGCAAACATATGCCTGTTGGGCAAATCAAACCGAACATGAACTTCAAAAGGTTCACTCATTTCTAAAAGTGACCACATTTTGGAAACTAGGCCCCCAAAGGATTTTGTCTAGATATGTGGTGAGCACTTTGAACCCCCAAGTGCTTCAAAGAATTTTATAACATTGAGTCGTGAAAATGAGAAAGTACATTTTTTCCACAAAAATGTTGCTCTTGAGGCAATTTTTTAAATTTCACAAGGGCAAAAGGATAAAATGGACCACAAAATTTGTTGAACAATTTCTCCTGAGTATGCTCATGCACCGAGCACTGAGTCCAATGTTAACCTATGGAGAAACCTGAGCATTTTGCCGGCGGCACCCTCGGCACACTGCAGAAAGCAAAAATGTCACTTTAGCAGCGTAACTTGTGATCCCGCTGCCGTCAGCTCCTGCTGCCCCCTGGTGGGACAGGGAGTGATTGGATGGCACCAGGGGGCTGCATGAGCCGGCTGCAGCGGGATTGCAAGTTACGGGAAGAGCGGGGAGTGATTGGCGATTCAGCGGGCATTTATGCCGGCGCTGTACTGAGGTGTCTCAGCAGCAGTACCTGTACGCCAATCAGCGGCCAATAAGACGCGAGCGGCCACCGGTGTCTGATCGGCCGCTGCTTGGCGTATATGTACTGCTGCTAAGACACCTCAGTACGGCACCGGCATATATGCCCGCCAATCACTCCCCGCTTGCAGCAGCTGTGTGTATATGTGAGTGTGTATGAGTGAGTGTGTGTGTGTATGTGAGAGAGTGTGTATGTGTGAGTGTGTATGTGAGTGAGTATATGTGTGTGAATGAGTGTCTATGTGACTGTGTGTGTATGTGAGTGAGTCTGTAAATGAGTGTATGTGAGTGAGTGTGTATGTGAGTGTGTATGTATGTGTGTGTATGTGAGTGTGTGTTGGATGAGTGTGTATGTATGTGAGTGTGAGTGAGTGTGTATGTGAGTAAGTGTTTGTGTATGTGAGTGAGTTTGTGTGTGTATGTATGTGAGTGTGTGTATGTGAGTGTGGCAGAAAAAAACCCACTGTTTAGATGCACAGCAGGGTTCAGAAAGGAAGAAGCAATGTTTTGGAGCACAGATTTTGATGGAATGGTCTGTGGATGTCATGTCACGTTTTGAGAGCTCAAAATGTGCTTAAACAGTGGAACTTCCCCACAAGTGACCCCATTCTGGACTCTAGACTTCTAAGGAATTTATCTAGATTTGTGGTCAAAACTTTAAACCCCAAGTGGTTCACAGAATTTTATAACTCTTAACCCGTGAAAATGAAAAATTTGTCGCTAAAAGAGCATTTTTGTGGAAATAAAAGAGGTTTTTCACTTTCATAGCTCAACATATGTAGCGCCTGGTGGTTTAAAGTCCTCACCACCAATCTACATAATTTCCTTGGGGGTCTAGATCCAAAATGGAGTCACTTGTGGGGGTTTACACTGTTTAGGCCCATCAGGGGCTCTCCAAGCATAACATGATATCCACAGACCATTCTATCAAAATCTGTGCTCCAAAACGTCCCTCCTTTCCTTCTGAGCACTTCTATGTGCCCAAACAGTGGTTTTCATCACATATTGGGCATCAGCATACTCAGCAGAAATTGCCTAACAAATTTTGGGCGTCCATTTTATAATGTTACCCTAGTGCAATGTAAAGAAATTAGGCTAAAAGAACATTTTGTAGAATAAAAGTATTTTTTCATTTTCATGGCTCAAGAGTTATAAAATTATGTTTAGCACCTGGGGGTTTAAATTGCTCACCTCATATCTAGATAAAATCCTCAAGGGTCTAGTATCCGAAATTTGGTTGCATGTGGTGAATTTCTACTTCCAGCAGAAGTAGGGGAGGGGAAGGGAAGAAGGAGGGGGAAAGATGGGGGAAGAGGAGCATGGATTGGAAAAAAAATGGTTAATCATATTCACCAGGGCACAGTACAGGAAGGGTGCAGGAAAGCAAAAGTGATGCAGGACAGTGGTAGCATCATAGGGAGAACTGGGAGTGTTGTCACAAGCAGAAGTTGCTTTTGGCACTGTAAATATCAGTGACATTGCAACAAAGACTGGGCACAGGGACCGTTCTCTTTGATGGGATAAGATTAAGGGGAGCAGTCACATGCCCCTCTGCATACTGATTAGAGGGATCGCGTCATCAGCACAATTGTCACAATCAGGGCTGGAGAGTCACCAAGCTCCAGCCTATGATCAGTGCTGATATCATTGGCTTGTCACAATTGAACACCCAACCACAGCGATCGTAGTTGCAGAGTGGCAATGCTACCCCCATGACGATGAGCTCCTTCACAAAATCACTGCTACTGCAGCCACAATGCCACATTTTAACCATGAGTGACATACCATTACGTTAAAGGTCAGTAAGTACCACTGACCAGGGGCGTAACTACAATAGGTGCAGGGGTTGCGATCGCACCCGGGCCCTGAAGCCTAGGGGGGCCCCAAAAGTCCCTTTGGCCTATAGAAAAAGACTAATACTATTAAAGATTTGCAATAATTGGGGGCCCCGTTGGAGCTTTTGCATCAGGGCCCCTGGGCCTGAAGTTACGAAACTGCCACTGACCTTTGACAAAAGGTATGTCTAAAGTCGTGAAGGGGTTAAAATACATATTACATATACCAACAATTGACTTCAGTAACCTAATTGGCAGATTAGTTTCATATAACAGAACGTATGCCTGCTTCTGGCAGCCTAATTTCTAACTTGTTCTCAATACAGCTGAGATATTCCTGTGTCAGTTCATCTTGAACAATTTGCTATGACAAAGAAAGAAACTAGCTTTTCTACTGGAATTAGCCAACCCAGCTTCCTCTTCTTACACAGCACTGTGGATGAACTGATATAGAAAGTTCCTACATAAGTAGTG
>JARQOC010000001.1:226584482-226659567 GCA_033576535.1 Allobates femoralis | reverse complement strand
CACATGGTCAGGTTTTAAATACATCAGATAGGGACTGCTCTGATACGGTTTACCTAGACATTGGTAGAGCAGCTTAGTATACATTTTTTGCAAAAAAAACGTATCAACTAAATACCCTGTATTTTACTTTTTCAGCAGCACTTGCTTTTTACTGAATTTTTTTTACAACAGAGTGTTTTTACACGCTTGTTTGACTGCTTTTTGTGATTCAGTCTTTTGGTGGTGTGAACACTGTCCTACAGACGTGTTCACTGTGTGCATGGTTCATTAGTTTTTGTATAAGTATGAAGAGGAGCTGACAAGACCATTTAACAATGTGGAAATCTTAATATTGAAGCACCTTTGGTCAAGAATAATGCTCAATGCTGCGAAATAGACAGATACATATCCATCATGCAAGACCATCAGGGAGATAACTAATTGGCTCCAAATTTATTATGCCTCAGGACAGCATACAAATATGCAGTCAATTTCATTAAGATTTTGCCTGATCCACTCATCTCTAGTCATGTTACAAAGACCAGATGTTTACAAAGGCTGTGTAACAAGAAGAGAAAATGGGAGAGAAATTGATCCTGTCTGCAGAAATACATCAATACATATTTCTTGCTGATCACATAGGGGCTGATTCATCAAATATTTTATGCCAGAAAACTGTCATAGTTTGAAAAGTCACAAAATGTTACAACTTTTGGCGTTTTCATGACAGTTTGAATCAGCTACGTCGAATTGAGGGGAGCTGGGGGGGTACTGCAAAGAAAGGCCATGTCCATCCATAAAATTAATGAAGTGCGCATGCATTTTGTATGCCACAAGCGCTACTCCAGTCCCCGTCTGATTTTCTGCCCGGTCTCTTCTTTACTTCTCTGTTGATCTAGTCAATATTTTACTTCTTATAACTGCTTTCTCTGTGAGGTAAGAATATTTGTATTTAAATCCTCTTTATTTTACTAAACATATTTTTTGACTCAGGTCAGCTGTTCATTTGAAGTAGCACTGCTGGCAGGGTTCATGTGAGTTCATGCTTGCCTGCATGAACTCACATGAACTTTCCCAGGGTGCACAGCTCTGCTACATCTCTGGTGGAGGTTCTCTACCAGAGATGTAGCACAGCTAAAGAAGAACCCTGGATTGGACTACGTTGGACGGAAGAGGATTTTTTAAAAATAAAGATGGAGTCCCTAAGTGTCTTTTTGTTTTCTTTTTCAAATAAAAATATTTTTTTCTCTGTATTTGTGTTTTTATTTCAGACGTGTTTTTATTTGACGTAGGCTTCACCGTATTTTTGTATCCAGCCGGATACAGCAGGCAGCAATGGGCTGACAACAACCCCCAGGTTCCTATTTGGACCTGGCCGGACACAACAATATAGGGGAGCCCCCTTTTATTCATTATTTCCAGAATTTCATGAAATAATAAAAAAAAAAAAATGCATATGGCTCCGCGCTTTTTCTATGTCCAGCCAGGTCCAGCTAGGCAGTTGGGGGCTGGAATCGACAGCGCAGGGAGGCCCAAGCCTTCTGGACACCCCTGCTGCAAATGGCAGCCCGCAGCAGCCCCAGAAAATGGCGCATTCATTGAAGCACCATTTTCTGGCGTTGAACCCGACTCTTCCAGGGCCCTGGTGCGGCGGCTCACTGGGCAATAAAGGGGTTAGGGCCAGCTTTTTGTTATCAGCTGGTCCTAAGCCCGAAATTTATGGGGTCACGCCAATATTAGACATTACCACCATGAATTTCTATTAAATTGTTTAAATAAAAACACAACACCAAGAAAAAATATTTTTATTTGAAAAAAAACAAAAAGACACTTAGGGACTTCATTTTTATTTTAAAAAATCCTCGTCCGTCCGACGTAGTCCAAGCCAGGGTTCTTCTTTAGCTCTGCTACATCTCTGGAAGAGAACCTCCACTAGAGATGTAGCAGAGCTGTGCACCCATGGGAAAGTTCATGTGAGTTCATGCAAGCAATTGTTTAAAACTCATATACACTGAAGGTACCTATTGAATTAGCATAACAGCATCATAATACCCAAATCATTAATTTAACAAGCATGATCCTGATGACAGGTTCTCTTTAACTTGTATTTTGTCCCTCTTATATGGTTACATAAAAAAGGATAGAATAAACCCAACGACAAATGTCTTGGTGCACTCCCATTGACGTTTGAAAAAATGGTCTATAATTGCTCCTGAAAACGTATCTGAGATGCGAGTGACATGTGAGTGTCAATCTGTATGTCGTGCTTTAGTAGGGCGATTTTTTTCCTCACTTAGTGTCCATGTGACTGAGCGATCCATGTGACATCCATGTGCTATGCATTATTAACATCATCTTTACGTGCTACATTACTCTATGGCGGCCGTCACACGCATCAATTTCCTGCACGATATCGCTTAAGCGATCTGCTTTTTGATCGCTTAAGCGATATCGTTTGTGCATCGCTGCGTGTAATCAAGCGATTTTACTATGTAAAATCGCTTGATTGTTTGATCGCAGATTTGTGAGCAGGAGCTCAAATCAAGCGATAATTGCTTGATCAATCTGCATCATCGTGGTGTGTGACACCACGATGAACGATCTTCCAGCCGCAGAGCCTATGCTGGGAGATGGTATCTATGGTAAACGTCGGGTTACTAAGCGCCGCGCGGCGCCTAGTAACCCGATGTGTACCATGGTTACCAGCGATCTCGCTGGTCCACATCGCTGGTGAGTCTGCCTATGTGACAGCTCACCAATGATGTGAACGATATTGTTAGCGATCGCGCGTGCATGTGATCGCTAACAATATCGTTCAAGAAATTGATGCGTGTGACGGCCGCCTATGTCCAATAAAGCAAGCATATAAAGATATAGATATTAGTGCATCTTAATGAATTACAATAGCATCAAAAAGTTTATTTATTTAATTAATTCAATACATAAAGTGAAACACATACATTACATACAGTACATAGAGTTATTATAAACAGAGTGAGCTATTTCAAGAGTTTATTTTTGTTAATGTTGATGATTATGGCTTACAGCCAATGAAAAGCCAAAGGTCAATATTTCAGAAAATTAAAGTAGGGAGGATGAAGGGTTATAAACTGCACTGCCATGTTCCAGAAGACATCAAAGGGTGAAAATAATATTGATCTATTAGTCAACGTGTTTCAAGGCTCCCAGTAATGCCCTGAAACATGGAAATATGATATTGATTTTTGATGATATTCTATTTCATTGAGATCCATTTATAGATGCTAGACTAGATAGATGATTATGGATAGATGATTAGAGATATAGATGTTAAACAGCTATATAATCCTCCCTCCTACATATTGTAAGCTTGCACCATTTCAATCATTTTCTTTGGCAGTAAAGGGTGTTTAGCTTTGTATTTAAGCTAAAAATCAATAATTTATTTAAAAAACAGTGTAGAGTCCCCTCTATCTTAGATCACCAGCTAAGGTAAAGCAGACAGCTTGCAGCCTGCAGACCGCAGCTGGCAGCTTTTCCCTGTCTGGTAATCCAAAACAGAGGTTGCCCCAGCTCTTCCCTCAGCACAGGTGCAAATGGTATTTGGCTGGAGAACCAATGTGAGGGGGACCCTACTCTTTTTTTATTATTATTTACTTATAAATAAATTATTACAAAAAATAGCTTTGGCTGAGCTCTGTTTTTAATTACCAACCAAGGAAAAGCCACCAGCTGTTTTCTGCAGGCTGCAGCTGTCTGCTTTACCCTAGCTGGTGATCAAAAATAGGGGGGACACCATGTCATTTTTTTAAATAAATTATTTATTTTTAGCCTAAAAACAAAGCTAAACACCCTTTGGTGCAACATGAAAGGCTCTAAAGGGTACAAGCTTTGAATTTGTAGGGGGAAGTGGGACATTATATAGCTGTTTTACATCAATCATCCATTTATCTAATCTATCTATCATATACATCTATTAATTCTAGCTTTTTAAATCATGTGAAAGAACACGTTCAAAATGCATTGTGTGCTTTCCTTGTGGCATCCGCTTTTTTCTTGCACCCATAGAGTTCCATTGAATAGTCGAGTCCAAGACTCGCTGTCAGCATGCTGCAATTTTTTCCGATTTGAGATGAGGAAAAACTCATAGATATAAGATGACTCATTTACTAACATTAGTCTGGGTGCAATGTGATTTTTTTAACACAGCACTGATCCATTTTATATGCCAGTGTAAGAGCAACAAGAGCAACCTATGAGGTGGGGAGAGAGGCAGAAGAGTTTCCAGTAGAACGGATTGGGGAAAGCAAATGCAGAATAGCACTAGGAACCTCATACATTGCTACTAGGTTATAGAGATTTTTTTTTAAATGAAGTTGGATTGAAATATGACAGATTAAAAAAAAAGTATTTGGTATCCACAAGATGGCATCATAATTCTGTCACTAAAGTTTACCAGTAACATTGATATTCATTCAGTGTGCTATATTTCATATTTCTTTAGATAACACCAACATCACAGAAGGACGTTCAAAGTGTTTCATGCAGGAAACGAAGGTTTTTACAATTCAGAGCGTTGCGTATATCTTTTACTACTCTTTTATGAAATATAAAATGTTCATCTATTCATTGCTTTATAGAAAAATGTAAAAGTATAAATGTAAAGTTTAACTAACATGAAGAAACATCTTGTACATTGTAGATGTAAAGTTGCCCGAAAGAATGTAAGAACAGCACATGGTGGACTACAGATGAATAAATCTTGACTGTGCTACATATATAAGTTTAATGCAAACATTTAATTTATTCAAAATTATTGTAAAATATATCACCCATTTATTAAAAAAAGAATATATCTAAACTCACACTTGATCATTTAGAACCTTACTAACTTTAAACATGTAGAAAACGTGTGCAAAAGTAATAAGTAGTTACAAAAAAACGCAACTTTTTATGTTTAACCCTTTTGCCCCTGGGTCATTTTCCATTTGTTGTTTTCGTTTTTTCCTCCCCTTATTCCAAAAACAATAACTTTTTTTTCATGTCAATATAGACATATGAGAGCTTGTTTTTAGTGGGGCGAGTTGTACTTTTGAATGACACCATACATTTCACCATGTAGTGTACTGGAAAACAGGAAGTCAATTCCAAGTACGGTAAAATGTCTAAAAAAAAAGTGCAATTTCACAATAGTTTTTGTTTATTTAAATTCACCATGTTCAGTATATGGTAAAACTGACCTGTCAGTATTTTACCCCAGGTCAGTAAAAGTTCTTAGATACCACACATCTATAATGTTTTTATTATTTAAGTGTGGGAAAAAACTTCAGAAATTTGACTAAAACAAAAATTGTGCATTGGTCGCCATTTTGAGAGACCTATAGCATTCTCATTTTGAAGGATCTGGGGATGAGTGAAAGCTGAGGTTTAAATTATGCCATTTTGGGTAAGATTTTGATTACCTGTTATTGCATATTATTGCAATGTTCCTGCGACTAAAAACGTTAAGCTTGCGTTTTTAATTTTGTTTCCGTTACGCATTTAATTTGTCAGATTAATTTAGTTTACATTTTGATAGATTGGGCATTTCTGAATGTGGCAATATGAAATAAGAGTAGTTTTTTGAAAAATTCTTTTATTTTCAAAAGGGCAAAATGGGGTGTGATTTGAACTTTTGTTTTTTTTTCATAGCAATAAACCTTTTCTTTCTACTGTTTATTGTTTTCGCTAGCCCCCTTATCCCACTATCTGATCACTTCTGAGCTGAAGCTTTTTCTTGTGGTGTATCATTCTGAAAAACCTTTTCTGCCCATATTAGGGTACTTTCACACTAGCGTTTTTTTTATATCGCGGCAGATGCGGTGAAAAAAACCGCATCTGCCGCGATTACCACATACCGGCTGCACTTGCGGCACAGTTGCGGCACAGTTGTGGCAAGCCCCATACAATGTATATGCGGGCTTGCGGCAGGTGTGGCAAGTGCGGTTTTGGCACTTGCGGCAGGTGCGGCCGCGAAAAAAACCGCTGTCAGCCGGTGAGAGAAGGTGAAGTAACCCTTCACCACAGTTGGACATGGAAACTTATAACAGAAGTTCTGATTGGGGGTGTGAGTATCCCCCAACGGATTAAGTTTATTGTTTTTCTTTTTAATTTTACTATTTAAAAAATTCCTGTTACTCATACCAGTGAAAGAGGGTTTGCATTAATTATCAGGTAATATAGGAAATGTCTGGTAGGAACGGATGATCTGAAAAAAACTTCTCTTTTCCTCCGGAGTTAGGTAGTATTTTGTAAATTCACCCTTGGCTTTCAAAACTAACAAAATAATACGAATTTTAATTTAGACTTTTAGGAGCAAAACAGTAACAATGCAGTGACATGACAAGTATCCACATAACTAATCATATGTTGAATAATTTCAAGTGAAATTTTTGTATGAGATAGCCAAGATGATTGTCTATAAAATGAAGGTAGTCTCATACTCAAAGCTGTGGTGGATGGTGAGATATGTAGCCTGAAAATTAAAAGTTCAAAATATTGCTACCCTTTTGATATTCAGTGCATGTAGATGTCTGTATTCTTAAAAAGTGTTTTTTTTCATGTTGCAATGAAGTTCCTTTCTTTTGAAAATGAATTAGTCTGGTGGGGTGTTGTTTCCCTCAGACTAGCCCTGTTTACTCCAAGACTACTCAGACCAAGAAGGTGTGCTTGTATGAAATCACACATCCTTGGACTTAATTAATTTGCTTCATACAGTTCCAGGCATGATACAGTGAAGGAAATAGTTATTTGATCCCTTCTAAGTTTTCTCACTGGCAAAGACATGAACAGTAGGATGGGCGAATCTACTCGCTAGGACTCGTTACTCGGCGAGTAGTAAGGGACTCGCAGGACTCGGTACTCTGCGAATTTCCCAGCGTTTACTCGCACGAGTCCAATGCAAATCAATGGCAAACGCTGACAAAACTAGGATTGCCATTGTCTTGCATTAGACTCGGCTACTGTGCCAGTGATAGCAGGGAAGCTCGCAAAGTAACTGCTGTTACTTTGCGAGCCGAGTCCAGCTGTCTTCTCTGTGCAGGCTGCCGCAGCTCCAGGGTCCTGGAGCCCGCCTGATCACAGAGATGATGTAGCAGTGCTGAGATTGTTCTCAGTCTGCTCATTCCCTGTGCATAGACATCTATATCTATGCACAGGGGATGTAGCAGAGAGGACATCGCGTTTTGGACTGCGTCGGACAGAAGAGGATTTTTTTAATTAAAGATGGAGTCCCTAATGGCTTTTTTTTTTTATTTCAAATAAAAAATTTTCTCTGTGTTGTGTTTTTTTAACCCTTTATTGGAGATTCTTAGTGGCTGGGTCAAACGTGGCCTGACATTAAGAATCTCGGGCTTAATACCAGCTTGTATAACAAAGCTGGTATTAACCCCTTTATTACCCAGCGTGCCACCGCCACCAGGGCCGCTGGAAGAGCGGGGTTCAGCGCCAGAGGATGGCGCTTCAATGAACGCGCCATCTTCTGGGGCGGCTGCGGGCTGCAATTTGCAGCGGGGGGTGCCCAGAAAGCTTGGGCATCACTGCGCTGCGGATTCCAGCCCCCAGTTGCTTAGCTGTACCTGGCCAGACATAGAAATTGCGCGGAGCCCCACGCATTTTTTTTTATTATTTCATGAAATTCATGAAATAATTAAAAAAAAGGGCTCCCCTATATTCTTGTGTCTGGCCAGGTACAAATAAGCACCTGGGGGTTGGGGGCAGCCCGTCGCTGCCTGCTGGATCCGGCTATTTCCAGAAATACGGCGAAGCCCACGTGAAATTTTTTTCTGACAAATCCATAAAACAATGGAAATAAAAGGGACTGCATCTTTATTAACCCCTGGACCATGGGCGAGGGGTTAATAAAGATGCAGTCCCTTTTTTAGGATTGTTTTATTGATTTTTCAGAAAAAAAATTACATGGGCTTCGCCGTATTTCTGGAACCAGCCGGATCCAGCAGGCAGCGACGGGCTGCCCCCAACCCCCAGGTGCCTATTTGTACCTGGCCAGACACAAGAATATAGGGGAGCCCTTTTTTTTTATTATTTCATGAATTTCATGAAATAATTAAAAAAAAATGCGTGGGGATCCGCGCAATTTCTATGTCTAGCTAGGTACAGCTAAGCAGCTGGGGGCTGGAATCCGCAGCGCAGGGATGCCCAAGCTTTCTGGGCACCCCCTGCTGCAAATTGCAGCCCGCAGCCGCCCCAGAAGATGGCGCGTTCATTGAAGCGCCATCCTCTGGTGCTGAACCCCGCTCTTCCAGCGGCCCTGGTGGCGGTGGCACGCTGGGTAATAAAGAGGCTAGGGCCAGCTTTGTATTATCAGCTGGCCCTAAGCCCGAAATTTATGGCGGTCACGCCAATATTAGACATGACCGCCAAGAATTTCTATTAAATTGTTTTAAAAAAAACACAACACAGAGAAAATTTTTTTATTAGATATAAAAAAAAAAGCCATTAGGGACTCCATCTTTAATTAAAAAAATCCTCTTCCATCCGACGCAGTCCAAAACGCGATGTCCTCTCTGCTCATCCCTGTGCATAGATATAGATGTCTATGCACAGGGAATGAGCAGACTGAGAACAATCTCAGCTCTGTTACATCAGGCAGCAGGCGGGCTCTAGGACCCTGGAGCTGCGGCAGCCAGCACACAGAGCAGACAGGACTCTTATCTGTGCGAGTTTCCCAGCGATTACTTGCAAAGTAAACGAGTCCAATGCAAATCAATGGCAAAACTAGGATTGCTTCAGGCTGAAGCTTCCGAGACACATCTGCGATTTGTAAATCGCACACTACTCGCTATTACTCGCTTCCCCATTCATTAACATTGGACTCGCTAGACTCACAACAAGTAGCGAGTCCCGGGCTCGGACTCGCTAGAGTCAAGCGATTCCGAGTAATTTAGGATTCGCCCATCACTAATGAACAGTCTATAATTTTAAGGGTAGGTTAATTATAACAGTGAGAGATAGAATATCAAAAATAAAATCTAGACTATCACATTGTCTAAATTATGTAAATGTATTTGCATTTTGCAGAGAGAAATAAGTATTTGATCTCTCTAGTAAGCAAGACTTAATACTTCATGCAAAACCCTTGTTGGCAAGCACACCAGTCAGATGTTTTTTGAGGTGGTGATGAGGTTTGCGCACATGTCAGGGGGAATTTTGGTCCACTCCTCTTTGCAGATTATCCCTAAATCATTAAGATTTTGAGGCTGGCACTTGGCAACTAGAAGCTTCAGCTCCCTCCATAAGTTTTCTTTATAGGAATAAGGACTGGAGACTGGCTAGGCCAATTCAGGACCTCAATGTGCTTCTTTTTGAATTACTCCTTTGTTGCCTTGGCTGTATATTTTGGATCATTGTCATGCTGGAAGACCCAGCCATGACCCATTTTTAATCTCCTGGCGGAGGGAAAGAGGTTGTCACTCAAGATTTTACGGTACATGGCTTCATCCATTGTCCCATTGATGCTATGAAGTAGTTCTCTGCCATTAGAAGAGAAGCACCCCCAAAACATAAAGTTTTCACTACCATGCTGGACTGTGGAGACGGTGTTCTTTTTGTCATAGGTAGCATTTCTCTTCTTCCAAACACGGCAAGTTGAGTTAATGTCAAAGAGATCAATTTTTAACTTATCTGATCACAGCCCCTTCTTCCAATCTCTCTCAGAATCACCAGGGTGTTCATTGGCAAACTTCAGATGGGCCTGCACATGTGCCTTCCTGAGCAGTGGGACTTTGCAGGTACTGCAGGATTTTAATGCATTACGGCATAATGTGTTACCAATGGTTTTCTTGGTGACAGTGGTTCCATCTGCCTTGAGATCATTAACAAGTTCCCCCTGTGTAGTTTTAGGCTGATCTCTCACCTTCCTCATGATCCTGGATACGTCACGAGGTGAGATTTTGCATGGAGCCCTGGATCAATGTCAATTGACACTTATTTTGTATTTTCTCCATTTTCTTAGTATTGCACCAACAGTTTTCTACTCACCCAGCATCTTATTAATGGTTTTGTAGCCCATTACAGCCTTGTGCAGGTCTAGGATCTTTTCCCTCCAACACACAAAAAATAAAAGCGCTCCCATAGGGAGAACCTGGTGTTCCAATGGGGGCAAGTTATAAGGTGAATGAGGGGTTGCCTCTCACTTGTAAAATGCAGCAAATGGCTCAGGGGACCTCCGGGCTTCGGCTCCTCTCTGACAAGCTCACGCTGGCTTCCTGGCCCACTTCTGGATTGCTCCGATTGGATGGATCGCAGTCATGTGACTCCCGAGTAACTGGTCACAGGGTCTGACATCACCACAGGTCCTATCAGCTCAGAGCTGCTTTGCTATGAATATCTGTGCCTCCCTGTAGCTTCCAGTAACATCACACCCAGGATGGGTAGTTTGTACAAGATTAAGGAAAGAAAAGATTACTGGCTAGGAGCGCTGGGGAGCAGAAATAAGGAGATTACTTATAGAAAATCCACCTGAGGAAGACAACAATCTGTTGTGGAAACGCGTTGTGGTAAATAAACATGATAACCCATAAGTAATCTTCTTATTTGTGCTGCCCAGGGCTTCTAGCCAAAAATCTTTTCTTTCCTTAATCTAGAATCTTTTCCCTGACATCCTAAAGGCCCAGTCACACATAACGAGATTGTTAGCGAGATTGTTGTAACTGTGATGTTACAACAATCTCTCCAGCGATGTCGTTATGTATGACACTTAGCAGCGATCAGGCCCCTGCTGAGAGGTTGCTGATCGCTGCATAGTGCTCTGGGTAATTTTTTGATCGTTGGTCTCCCGCTGGTCAGCACACATCGCTGCGTGTGACAGCGAGAAACCAGCGATCAGTGACCGCACAGGCTGGAAACCATGGTAAACACCGGGTATCCAGGCAGCGCGCGCTGCCTGGATACCCGGTGTTTATCACAGTTACCAGCGTCCTCTCTGCTTAGCGCTGCCTGTAAGCAGGGAGGACACTGGTAACTTTGATAAACACCGGGTATCTAGGCAGCGCCCACTGCCTAGATACCTGGTGTTTATCATAGCTGCCAGCTTCCTCCCTGCTTACAGGTAGCGCTAAGCAGGGAGGACGCTGGTAACATCGCCTTCAGCGATGTGGGAGGTGGCTCCCAGGTCCCTGATTGCTGGGGAGATCTGCCTGTTTGACAGCTCCCCAGCAACCAGGTGACGACGCTCCAGCGATCCCTGCAGGTCGTTATCGCTGTCAGGATCGCTGGAGTGTCGTTGTGTGTGACAGGGCCTTTAGAAAGCTTTTTGGTCTTGCCCATGTTGTAGAGGTTAGAATCTGACTGATTAGTTGAGTATGTAGACAGGAGTCTTTAATACAGGTGACAGTTTAACACAGGTGTCATGCAGGTAATAAATTGATTAGGAGCGTCTAACTGGTCTGTAGGAGTCAGAACATTTAATGACTGGTAAGGGATCAAATACTTATTTCCCTCTGCAAAATGCAAATATATTTTTTATAATTTAGATAATGTGATTTTCTGGATTTTATATTCGATACTCTATCTCTCATTGTTAAAATGAACCTACAGTCATGGCCAAAAGTTTTGTGAATGACACCAAAATTACATTTTCACATGATCTGCTGCCCTCTGGTTTTTATTTGTGTTTGTCTGATGTTTATATCACATACAGAAATATAATTGCAATCATATTATGAGTAACAAAAGGTTATATTGACAGTTAGAATGAGTTAATGCAGCAAGTCAATATTTGCAGTGTTGACCCTTCTTCTTCTGGACCTCTGCAATTCTCCCTGGAATGCTCTCAATCAACTTCTGGACCAAATCCTGACTGATAGCAGCCCATTCTTGCATAATCAATGCTTGCATTTTGGCAGAATTTGTTGGTTTTTGTTTGTCCACCCGTCTCTTGATGATTGACCACAAGTTCTCAATGGGACTAAGATCTGGGGAGTTTCCAGGCCATGGACCCAAAATCTCTATGTTTTGTTCCCTGAGCCATTTAGTTATCATCTTTGCTTTATGGCAAGGTGCTCCATCATGCTGGAAAAGGCATTGTTGGGCGCCAAACTGCTCTTGGACGGTTCGGAGAAGTTGCTCTTGGAGGACATTCTGGTACCATTCTTTATTCATGGCTGTGTTTTTAGGCGAGACTGTGAGTGAGCCGATTCCCTTGGCTGAGAAGCAACCCCACACATAAATGGTTTCAGGATGCTTTACAGTTGGCATGAGACAAGACTGGTGGTAGTGATCACCTCTTCTTCTCCGAATAAGCTGTTTTCCAGATGTCCCAAACAATCGAAAAGGGGATTCATCAGAGAAAATGACATTACCCCAGTCCTCAGCAGTCCACTCCCTGTACCTTTTGCAGAATATCAGTCGGTCCCTGATGTTTTTTTCTGGAGAGAAGTGGCTTCTTTGCTGCCCTCCTTGAAACCAGGCCTTGCTCAAAGAGTCTCCGCCTCACAGTGCGTGCAGAAGCACTCACACCAGCCTGCTGCCATTCCTGAGCAAGCTCAAAACTGCTGGTAGTCTGATCCCGCAGCTGAAACAGTTTTAAGATACGGGCCTGGCGCTTGCTGGTCTTTCTTGGGCGCCCTGGAGCCTTTTTGACAACAATGGAAGCTCTCTCCTTGAAGTTCTTGATGATGCGATAGATTGTTGACTGAGGTGCAATCTTTGTAGCTGCGATACTCTTCCCTGTTAGGCCATTTTTGTGCAGTGCAATGATGGCTGCACGTGTTTCTTTAGAGATAACCATGGTTAACTGAAGAGAAACAATGATACCAAGCACCAGCCTCCTTTTAAAGTGTCCAGTGGTGTCATTCTTACTTAATCATGACTGTTTGATCGCCAGCCCTGTCCTCATCAACACCCACACCTGTGTTAATGGAACAATCACTAAAACGATGTTAGCTGCTCCTTTTAAGGCAAGACTGCAATGATGTTGAAATGTGTTTTGGGGGTTAAAGTTCATTTTCTAGGCAAATATTGACTTTGCAAGTAATTGCTGTTAAGCTGATCACTCTATATGACATTCTGAAGTATATGCAAATTGTCATTAGAAAAACTGAAGCAGTAGACTTTGTAAAAATTAATATTTGTATCATTCTCAAAACTTTTGGCCATGACTGTACCCTTAAAATTATAGACTGTTCATGTCTTTGTCAGTGGGCAAACGTAGAAAATCAGCAAGGGATTACATTTTCTTCACTGTAGGTCATGTGATTATCACACGGGAACAGATCCATAGAGGCAAAAATAATTGTACACGTAGCCACCTAGCCCCCAGTATACAGCAGGAGACTGCATACAGCCCCATGTATACAGCAGGAGCCTGCACAAAGCCGGGTCATTCCATGTCAAGTGATCCAAAAATAAATATTTTTTTTCCCTGACGTCCTCAGATTTTTTAAATTTTTTTTCTATATGAAGTACAACTTTATTTAATTACAAAAAAAAAGTTTAGAATTTTTTTCTTTATCAGTAAATTTTTTACAGATTTTTAAAGTTTTAAAAAAGTGCGAATTTTGGCCTGGTATGGCTTTACATTTTCTATCATATCTCGGGCTAGAAATAAGATAGAGAAACAAAATAAACACCAATCTACTCAGAACTATACATGCTTTCACCAGATATGTCACAAGAGGATCTTTGTTAATATTTTACCCATGTGATCGCAAGCGCAAAACTTTAAAACGCATTTCCGAAAAATCGGCGCGCTTTAAATATTTCAAAAACTGCCCATGTGTCTGCTATGCTCTTAGCCACATCTGTACCAAATTTCAAGTTGGGATCGCAATGGGATCATATTTTAACATATTTTACTATTAATAGCGTCAATGGGTCATTCCATATCAAGTGATCTAAATATGAATATTTTTTTTTACCTGACGTCTTTAGATTTTTTTCTTTTTTTTCCTTTATGAAGTACAACTTTAGTTAATTTCAAATTAAAAGTTTAGAATTTTTTTCTTCATCAGTTAATTTTTTACAGATTTTTAAAGTTTAAAAAAAGGGTGAATTTTGGCCTGGTATGACTTTACATTTTTTTTATCTCAGGCTATAAATAAGATAATGAAGTGGGAGAGGCATCATTTTACTCAGAACGGTAACAGCTTTCATTTGAGATGTTACAAGACTATGTTTTCTTTATATAAAATTCAAACTATTGACGGGCAATTGTGAAAAAATGACTGATTGTGTTCTTGGTGATTTTTGAATTGACACTAGAATAGTTAAATATTTTGCACTTAGGTCCAATGAATGCGTCCATGGGGTCAAGCTGGGACAGAGTCATCACAAATTAGCCTTATTTGCAGATGACCTGCTACTTTACATCTCCCAGCCCCTGGTCTCCATCCCTTCGGTCTTAATGGAGTTTGAACGGTTCGGACAATTGAGCAACTTTAAAGTGAATTGCTCCAAAACCGAGGCACTCAATATTTCTTTGCCTGGAGAATTGGTTTCTCATCTATCTAAACAGTTCCCATTTAAATGGAAAGTAGAAGCCATTAAGTACTTGGGAGTCCTTATACCAAAAGATCTTAAACAAATATTCAATTTAAATTATCAACCCCTTTTGACTAACGCGGAATCGGCATTTACCTCCTATAGACAATTAAAGCTATCCTGGTTCGGGAGAATAAACGTAGCCAAGATGGATGTCTTGCCCCGACTCTTATATACTTTTCAGACAGTTCCTGTTCTATTGGATAGAGGCTTCCTCTCCAAAACGCAATCTATGATCCTTAGATTTGTCTGGGGGGGCAAGAGGTCCAGATTGCGAATGAATATCCTATCCTTGCCCAAGACCAGAGGAGGGGTTGGACTACCCAACATACGCGCGTACTTTGTGGCTTCCTCTCTTGTTAGAGCTCTAGATTGGCATTATCATGCGTCCTCCAAGAAATGGGTAGGGGTGGAGCAAGAGGGTTTGGGGATTCCGCTGAAACACCTGCTTTGGATTTCCCCTAAAGACTCCACAGACCTAGTACCTTTGACAGACATGACCAGAAACACCTTGAAGGTATGGCACCTAGTGACGAAAACCCTCCGCTTAGACGACAAACTTAGCCCTTTGACTCCCCTTTTTTCCAACCCATCTTTCCCACCCGGATTTGACAGGCAGAGATTTTTATGTTGGCGGAGTGTGGATGACACCCGAGTAGAACAGACTCTGTCCAGTGGTGGTTTGCCCCCGATGGCAGAGCTACAACTCAAAGAACCTACGAGACCTCTTAAGTGGTTCGAATTTCTCCAATACAGAGCATACTTATATTCAGCTGACCACTCTTGCAGGGTAAGATTGACGCCCAACGTATTGGAGAGGTTATTCCAACTGGAGGCTCCACCGAGGCTCAAAATATCAGTTCTATACCAGGTCTTAGGGTCCATGAGAGAGCAGGGCACCCTTTACTTCCAACGTGCTTAGGAGAGGGAATTGGGGTGTAGCATTTCAGAAGCTAATTGGCAGAAATGCTTTATATTTACTCACTCACTAGCTAGTGCTTGTTCTGCACAAGAAAGAAGCTATAAGCTGCTCACTAGATGGTACTTGTGCCCGACGACACTCCGGAACATGTTCCCTGGAACCCCTGATACCTGCTGGCGCTGTGGGGAAGAGAAGGGTACAATGATACACATTTGGTGGAGTTGTGGGGAAATCCGGCGGTTCTGGTCTGAGGTTTTCAATGCATACGCCCGGATAACAGGTAAACAAGCCGAATGCTGCCCAGAATCGGCAATGTTATCCATCTTTCCAGGTCCTATTGGGCTACAGAAGAGGGATATTCTCCGCTTTTGCATCTCGGCTGCTCGTGCTGTGATCCCGAGGTTCTTGAAATCAACCCGGGCTCCATCTCTACTTGATTGGTTCAAAGAATTGATGGACATATATCGAATGGAGGAGCTCGCAGCTGATGCATCGGGATCTCGGAACAAATTCTTAGGGATTTGTTGGGTTGAATGGATTCTTTTTCACGACTCTGCAGAATTTAGGAGTATCTTTTCCAGCACAGAGAATATGGCTCGACCTCTGGCTGATGGGGAGCCAGTGGGATGAGTACCCTTTCTCCTTCCCATACCTCACCCGTCCCCCCCCCCCTCCTTTTTTTCTTACGTGGCTTTTCTTTCCCAGTATAACTTTTTCTAATGGTTTTTGTTTCTCTTCTCTCTCCCTTCTTTTCTATCTCTCTTTTCTTCCCATCTGATACATTCAGTCTAGGTATTTCCTTTCTACACCTATACCTTCAGAATTCTAGTGAACATTAGACAGGTATCGGAAACTCTGAGCTGTGAGTAGATCATTAATATTTCGGCCTTCCTTTCCGGTACACCAGTCGATAGACTATTCCAACTAGGCCTCAACGGGTAATGACCCACTTACGCGGTCAACCTGTTAGAAGGGGCCAAGTGATAAAAATCATTCTGCTGGGGCTGCTTGTCCCCTTGACATCAGAACATCTCAAAACCCTGAGAAAGGTTGTATACTTGAGTGTTTGGAATTATATTTAGATTGTAGTATATATTGCACCAGAGATAGGCGCAAAAGTAAATTTGCAGCTTATCTTAAAGTTACTAACAACTTTGTGAATTCTCTTTTTGTATATTTTATATGTCTCAAGATTTTGTTAAAAGATTGATTGTATGTCTTTCATATGTTTTTTCAAAATGTAATAAAAATGAGATTAACCGTAGTTAAATATTTTAAAATATGATCCCATCACGATCCCAACTTGAAATTTGGTACAGATGTGGCTAAGAGCATAAAAGACACATGGGCAGTTTTGGAAAATTTTAATTAAAACGTTTTTTTCGGAAATGCGTTTCAAAATGTTGCGTTTGCGTTCGCATGGGTAAAAAATTAAAATTAACAAATATACTCTTGTGACATATCTAGTGAAAGCCTGGACAGTTCTGAGTAGAATTGTGTTTATTTTGTTTCTCTATCTTATTTCTAGCCCGAGATAAAAAAATGTAAAGTCATACCAGGCCAAAATTCACCCTTTTTTTAAACTTTAAAAATCTGTAAAAAATTAACTGATGAAGAAAAAAATTCTAAACTTTTTATTTGTAATTAACTAAAGTAGTACTTCATAAAGGAAAAAAAAAAAAAAATCTAAAGACGTCAGGTAAAAAAAAATATTCATATTTAGATCACTTGATATGGAATGACCCATTGACGCTATTAATAGTAAAATATGTTAAAATATGATCCCATCGCGATCCCAACTTGAAATTTGGTACAGATGTGGCTAAGAGCAAAGCAGACATATGGGCAGTTTTTGAAATATTTAAAGCGCGCCGATTTTTCGAAAATGCGTTTTAAAGTTTTGCGCTTGCGATCACATGGGTAAAATATTAACAAAGATCCTCTTGTGACATATCTGATGAAAGCCTGTATAGTTCTGAGTAGAATGGTGTTTATTTTGTCTCTCTATCTTATTCCTAGCCTCAGTTATGAGGAGAAACGTAAAGGCAGGCAACAGCGAAATTCACACTTTTTCCAAACTTTGAAAATCATTTAAAAAAAAAATAAATTTTTTAAAAAATTTTTCTCTTCACATTTTGCATTGTCTGACATGCTATTATCAAATAACAAAATCTCAAAAGAATTAAAAATATAGAGGTAATAATCATTGGTTCACTTGACATGGAATGACCCAGCCCCCAGAATATAGCAAGAGCCCACACACAGCTGCCAGGATACAGCAGGAGCCTGCACACAGCCCCCAGTATACAGCAGGTGCCCACACACAGCCCCTAATATACAGCAGGAGTCCACACATAGTCCTCAGTATACAGGAGGAGGCTGCACACAGCTCCTAGTATACAGTAGGAAGCTGCACACAGCCCCAGTATACTGGAGGAGGATGCACACAGCCCCTAGTATACAGCATGAGGCTGCACACAGCCCCCAGTATACAGTAGGAAGCTGCACACAGCCCCAATATACAGCAGGAGGCCACACACAGCCCCCAGTATAGTGCAGGAAGCCACACACAGCCTCCAGTATACAGCAGGAAGCTGCACTAAACCTCCAGTATACAGCATGGATCCATATATGGCCCCCAGTATACAGCAGGTTCCCACACACAGCTCCAAATATACAGCAGAAGTCCACACACAGCCCCCAGTATACAGCAGGAGGCCGCACACAGTCACCAGTATATAGCATGAGGCTGCACACAGCTCCCAGTATACAGCACAAAGCCGCATAGAGCCCCAGTATACATCAGGAGTCCACACACAGCTTCCATTATACAGCAGAAACCCGCATACAGCACCCAGTTTACAGCAGGTGCCAACATACAGCCCCCAATATACAGCAGGAGTCCACATTCAGCCCCCGGTATACAGCAGGAGGCAGCACACAGCCCCCAGTATACATTATGAGGCTGCATACAGCCCCCAATGTACAGCACGAGTCCACACACAGCTCCCAGTATACAGCAGGAGGCCACGCACAGCCCCCAGTATACAGCAGGAGGCCACGCACAGCCCCCAGTATACAGCAGGAGGCCACACACAGCTCCCAGTATACAGCAGGAGGCCACACACAGCCCCCAGTATACAGCAGGAGGCCACACACAGCTCCCAGTATACAGCAAGAGGCCACACACAGCTCCAGTATACAGCAGGAAGTTGCACTATACCTCCAGTACAGCAGCGGTTCATATATGGCCTCCAGTATACAGCAGACGTCCGCACACAGCCCCCAGTATAGAGCAATAGGCCACACACAGCTCTCAGTATACAGCAGGAGGCTACACACAGCCCCCAGTATACAGCAGGTCATCACACACAGCCTCTAGTATACAGCAGGAGGCTGCACACAGCCCTCAATATACAGAAGGCCACACACAGCCCCAGTATCCAGCAGGATGCCACATAAAGCCTCCAGAATACAGAATAAGGCCACACACAGCACCCAGTATACAGCAGGAGGCCACACACAGCCCCCAGTATACAGCATGAAGCCACACACAGCCCTTACTACAAAGCTGGAGGCCACCTACAGGCTTAAATATACAGCAGGAGACTGCACTCAGCCCCCAGTATACAGAAGGAGGTGACACACAGCCCCAAGTATACAGCAGGAGACCGCACACAGTCCCTCAGTTTACATCAGGACACCGTACACTGTCTTCAGTATACAGCAGGAGGCCACACACAGCCCCCAATATTACAGAAGGAGGATACACAGAGGAATGTTTAAGGAGATTTTTGAGGTTCCTCAATTTCACAGCTGCTGTTTCAAAAATTCACAGTCTGCATGTGTCTCAACACCTGGAAACTCAATGAAGCTTAAAAACTTTCTTTTAATGCTCCATTAAATTCTACAGGTTGAAAGAAACCAGTAAACCGATGATTGTGAACAGCACCTAACGGTTAGGGGTATTCCTAGCCACCAGGTCTTCCAGTGAGCATTTTGGCTTCAAACCTTCAAGGAAAGTTTTAGGCCCATTTTGAAATTTCTAACTTTTCCCCCCAACAAAGCCGCATTTGCTGATTTTTTAGTAAATTGCTTGGGTTTTCCTATCACGAACCAAATTGTTCACGTTTGTGCCGAATTTGAAATTGGCAAACATGTTCAGGGAATTTTTGTGATATCAAAAAAGGACCTAGCACAACAAGCCTTTTGGCCCCTGCAAACTGCAGATCCGAGACTGCTGTTTGCCAGAGACAGAGTTTTGGTTGAGGATGCAGAGCTTGTGGATTCAGCACTTCCTGTCTGTGTGGGAAGCTGCAACATAACCTCCTGATCTGCCTCCTTCTCCACCTCCTCTTCTGAGCTAATCAGCTGCATGCCTCTAGGTTCTGCCACTCTTCTCCCTGAAAGTAACCCTCCTCCTCTTTCTGCTCTGACATTGCAGTACAGTGTGAGGTTTCATCATTATCACCTCCACCCCCAGGGGTTAATGTATGGTGACATGGGTCGGGATTCTGCTTGGACCCAACTTCATCCAGCCCCTGATCCACCTCCAAAAGATTTTGGATATCAGTACAGACAGGCTAGGGTCACATTGGCGCCATGGAAACGCTAAAAGCTAGCTTTTTTCATGTAAAAATGTTAAAAATTGCTAGTGTTAAAGCTTCCATAGGCTCCCATTAACGCTAGGTATTTTTGCAATTGCACCAAAAAAGGCGGTAAGCGGTGTTTTTGGGGGTGTTGCGAAAATGCATGCATTTTTTAACATGGGGGTCTATGGGAAACGCATGCATTAACGCTGAGTACTTATATGTACCATGCATTAACGCTAGTGCAAAAAATTTAAGAAATACCATAAAAATGGCATGTGAAAAAACAGCATCCTTTCACGCATGTTACAAAAGGATGCAAGGTATCAAATGTGAGTCTAGCAATTTTGTCCGCCTCTTCAGTCAATGGATCTTTTGAGCAGACCTATGATGCCCAAGTAATAGAATGTGTGAACAGCTCTGCAGACTCACCTTTCAGTTTCCTCACAATCAATTGGGTGGTTACAGAGTTGTGACATGGGGGCAACCTAGGTAATTGGGTGCCACCTCTGAGGACTGTACACTGTGTAATGTGGAGGTAGAGGAAGAGGAGGAGAGACCACTTGATGCAGCGCTTGCAATCAACTGTAACACATGCTCTTTATGGGCCTCATCTATAAGTCATACCGCTGTTCTGCTGCTAAGAAAAATGTTAGATTAGCCTGTCCAGTAACAGAAGTTTTCAGTTTTCTATGGATAAGACAAGTCAGTATTTGTTGAGTAGGGCACAAGTTTATCATCTACCCCACAGACATCAAGCCTTTTCTCCTTTCCAACATGGTTATTTCCCTTTCCACCATGACCTTGGCATTTCCCTCTCATGCTTGGTGCAAACAGATTTGAAATTCAGTTGTATGAAAAAAAGGGCTGTATGACAATGCAGATTAGGTAAACACTAGTTTTTGTGGAAAAAAAACCTTTATGTGAATACAGTGCTATTTCTCAAGCACTAGTTTTAGTGGAGAAAAGTCCTTTAAGTAAATACAACAATTTCTGTTAAGCACTGATTTTAGTGGAAAAAAGCTCTTAATATGAATACAGCGCTATCTGTCAAGTACTGGTTTTAGTGGAAAAAGTCCTTTAACTCTGTGGTCACATTTGGAATTGCAATTACGGTTACCGCATCCAGATTTGGATGTGGTAACTGCAATTGCCTTCACACACATTTTAGGAACAAAAGTTGTTCCTAAACCGGAATCCGGCAACCGGATTGCTCTGAATGTGCAATCCGGTTGCCGGATACTTTGTTCATCCCTGCTGCTGCAGGGATTAACAAAGGCTTAATGTAATCGAAAGATGTGGGCAACATGTCTGTAGGGAATGCCCACCCTCCCTACAGACATGTTGTCCCATTAGGTGGGCACAGCAAGGGTTAAACAGCATTAATTCACAATTTACAGCTATTACCGGCTTTTATTAAAACTAAATGTTCGGCGGCGGCTATTAGCATTGAAGCAGATACAGTACGTAAGTGCATACTGTATCTGCTTCAATGCTAATAGCCGCCGCCGAACATTTAGTTTTAATAAAAGCCGGTAATAGCCGCAAATTGTGAATTAATGCCGTTTAACCCTTGCTGTGCCCACTTAATGGGACAACATGTCTGTAGGGAGGGTGGGCACTCCCTACAGACATGTTGCCCACATCTTTTAACTACATTAACCCTTTGCTCATCCCTGCTGCATCAGGGATGAGCAAAGGGTTAAATATTAATTTACCATGTAGGCAACATGTCTCTGGGGGATGCCCACCCCCCTTTAGACATGCTGTCCATACAGGATGGCATGTCAGGGGTTAACGTGACTGTTAAACCCATCTCCGCTATTGTCGGCTTTCATTTACTCTTTCTATTACAAGCCGCCAGCTCCAGTATCAGGACCACTATGCTACACAATTTGCATAAGCATTTTACAGTACAGCATCCACAATTAGGAGCTGACTGTGGTGCTTACGCAATTTGCGTAGGATGCTGGCTGCTCTCCAGGGTCCTGCTGATCTAATATACAGTAGTTCTATGGGTGAGCGGTGCCTATAGAACTACTGTATTAGTAATCAGGAGCCTGGAGAGCAGCCAGTATCCTACACAAATTGCGTAAGCACCACAGACAGCTCCTCATTGAGGATGCTGTACTGTAAAATGCTTATGCAAATTGTGTAGCATAGTGATCCTGATGCTGGAGCCAGCGGCTTGTAATAGAAATAATTAATGAAAGCTGACAATAGCTGTGATGGGGTTAACAGCTAAGTTAACCCCTGACATGTCGTCCTGTGTAAACAGAATGTCTCCAGGGAGGGTGGACACCCCCTAGAATCATGTTGCCCACATTCAATATTATTATTTAACCCTGTGTACATCCCTGCGGCAGCAGGGATGAACACAGCCGCCGGCTGCCACAAGCATTCACATATGCCTTGCAGCAGCCGCATAGGCTCCCCTAGGAGACCGTTATAACAAATCTTCTGCGGCAGGGATACTGCTGTGAAAACTGCAGCCTGCATGATTTTTACCACAGGCTGCAGATCTGCAAGCGGTAACCGGATTGCATGTAGTGCAATCCGGTTACTATAATGGGCTCCTATGGGGAGCGGTTCCTGATCCGGTTTTGAGCTTTTTGACAGCTCAAAACCAGATCAGGATTTCAAAATTGTGCCGCAAGTGTGACCCCAGCCTAAGTGAATACAGCGATATGTGTCAATCACTGGTTTTAGTGGAAAAAAATCCTTTATGTAAATACAGCGATATTTTGCAACCACTGATTTCAAGGAAAAACAGGCCTTTATGTTAATGCTACAATGTTTTGCAGCTACTGGTTTTATGCAAAAAATAAAAGCTTTGTATGAAAAGACACAGAGATTTGTAAATCACTGGTTCTAGACAAAAAAGACCTATTTTGAGATGGACTCTTAACCATACTATCTATATAAAAATAAATTGATTTGCTAGCTAACTGCCTATCTGGCATGCAGCAACAGCAACAAATCCGTTCATTAGCTGTAACACTGCAAATGGTGACGACAGCAAATGGACACTTCTTATATGCTGAGGGACATGTGACTAAGGCAGCCAATGACACAAGCACAGTGTCTGCACTTTGTGGATGGTTTCTGCTGCCTGATTTGCTGGAACAACCACACAGTAAGTGGAGGGGAAAAGCAATAAATGGAATCCAATGCTCCTCTGACCTATCCTCATTCCCTCCCCTCAACAAATACCTCCTGCCCGCTAATCTAGACGCTCATAAGGTTGAAAAGAAGCATTAGTGCAAACACACTAATGTCTTTTTTTCTAAATTTACCAAAACTAACCCAAGTTTGCTGACTTTCTGCAAGATGTGCATGTTTGCAAGCATGAACTTAATCTGCCAGATTCTTTCCGAATTTGAAATTGGCAAACCTTGTTCAGAAAAGTTTGCTCACCTCTAATTAGGGATAAGTGAAAGAAAAATAAGCGTTTTTAATTGTTATTTTGTTTGTCTTGGAAATCAAAGCAGGGAGGGAGACCCCCATCATTCTTTTTAACAAAAAAAATCCTTTGGCTGCAGGTGATGAGGAAGGACGAATATGACCCTTCTATAAACTCTTGTTCATATAAACTGTCATAGCGGTCCGCTCATGGCTAGATAAGTTATACAAGCGAGCTTTAGGTAATTTGTATTGATGTGCGAATTTGGCTGATTTGATAGACAAAAAGAATACGTGATTATTACAGAGTACTTGCTACGAATATCCTAAATCTGACTATTCACTATTCGCTCATCACTAGTCCCTATCAGAAATCACTGACAGTTAATTTTATTACATTAAAAACTATTGTATTCACCATTTATAGATATGTAAGAAATGTAACTATTCTCTCCTCTCCCCCCACTTTCTGCTCCAGCTTATATGTATCTTTTCAAATAATACATATCAATCAGAAAAGGGAGATTGCTAAATATTTATGTCATTGGTAAAAACCTCAAAATGATTCTTATTCAACTTATCATACATTTTCCATGCATTCTTTGTGGTTTAGTATTTGTATTTACTGCATTACATGTTCATGATTTATTATCAAGAAAATAGTTGACATCATACTTATAGCATACATGTATGTGCATTTAAACGTTAATTACTGCATAAGTGTATCACCAATTCTAAGGAGAATTGCAAGAAATCACTTTTATACTTATTTGAACGTACAACATTGCAAAGCTTCCAGATGTTCACATCTACAGGAGACTTGCAATCTCCATAAAATATGCCTCAGCTTCCCAAGAGGCCCAATTTACACTTCCAGGTTTACATTTGTTTAGTAGTTAATGATTTAAATTCATTATAGAAATAGAACAGAACAAGATAAAGAGGGGAATTTATTAGGACTGGCGTTTCGCATGCCATTTTTAATAAAGTGCTTTAGAGTAAGATGCATCTAATTTATTTAGGAGACCCACCAATAAAGAATTAAATACATTTTCATCTAGAAGATCTCAATTTAATCTCAGTCCTAGGCACTAGCCAAGTAAGCCATAGAAGTGTTAAACAGAACATCTAAATAGATGTTGATAGCCATTTTGTTAAATGAGATGTCTACTGCTGGACAATCCCTTCTTATAAGTTAAAGTGGGGATACTAAAAAACATTTAGCTCCTAAATCAACACCTCTACTCCAATGTTAGCGCTGTGGTCTCATAATATTGTTGTAAAAAATAGTTAACGCCTGGGGTCACACATAAGTCCTGGATCCGTTATTTGCATCAGTTTTTCAACTTTAAAATTCCAAGTCCAAAAACTGATGCTGTTAACGGATCCAGGACTCAAGTGTGACTGCTCTGCTATGCGGTTTTTAACAGGACCCAAAAATGCTGCAAGAAGCGTTTTTTTGGGTACAGTAAAAAAACAGATCCGTTTTTTAACATTGGGCCCTATGGGAAACGGATCCGTTAACAAATGGCACATATAGGCACCATCCGTTAACGGATCCGTTTTTGCAAGGATTTTGTGGCAAAAAATGGCAATGTCCAAAAAACGCATAGCTACACAGGAGGCTCAAAAAGTAGCCTTAAAATAACGGATCTGTGTTTGAAACCAGTGGAAAAAACTGATTGGCGTGTGTGACCCTAGCCAAACTATTGGCACTTCCTAATCTGAAGGTCTAAACTGGTGCATACTGATACTAACATATGCTACCATAATACCAGTTTCACACAGGTAAAGGAAAAAAAGGCTAAAGGATGCATATTAACATACAGGAATGGGAACATATAGGTGCATCTCAATGAATTAGAATATCATAAAAAAAGTCATTTATTTTCAGTAATTCAATGCAAAAAGTGAAATGCATATATTATATAGAGTCATTACAGAGTGATCTATTTCAAGTATTTACTAATTATAAATAAGAAAGACGGGCACCAATTGCACAATAAGGGCTAATAGTCTCACTATAATCAAATGGCATATCGTGCCCTAATGAAGTTGTATTTACACAACGAAACGCATAGGGAAGTGACTAAATAAACAGAGTATACACCATTACTCTATTTGTCATCATTGGAGGTCAGCGCGGTGCTTTCTTTTCAACTCAGCGCTTTGTTTGTTTATCTTATCTTCCCCTGGCTGGGCACTGCTGTGACCTCAGGAGAGAGCTGTCAAAGTTGGTGACCAGGTGAGTCTTTCTATAGAAGGGGGGCACCTGGTGGCTAAACTAAGAGGATATCACTCTATGTGCGCTCCAACTATTTTATTTCTGCAGAATGGAGTGAGGCAGATCGGGGTAGAATGGAGTGGGGGCAGAGTGGAGTGGACAGAGCAGGGGTCAGGGGCAAAATGGAGTGGGGCAGAATGGAGTGGGGCAGAATGGAGTGGGGCTGAGCTCCCCCTCCGTGTTTTCCCCTGGCCTCTATTTGCCCCCGCACTGTCTTTGCTCCACCTGCCCTCTTACCCTTCTTCCCAGCTGTGATCGATGAATACAGGGACTGCAGTGATGTCAGAGTCATGTGAATGATCACCTGACTCTGATATCACCAAAGGTCCTTTTCCTTTGGCAAATTGAAGATTATCGGAGTGGAGAGATGCGGGAGTGTGCGGGGTCAGCAGAGAGGTGCGGAGTAGCAGGAGAGGTGCGGAAGTCTGCGGGGCAGCGGGAGAGATGTGGGAGTCTGTGGGGGCAGCAGGAGAGGTGTGGCAGTCTGCGGGGCAGCAGGAGAGATGCGAGAGTCTGTGGGGGCAGCAGGAGAGGTGCGGGGTAGCAGGAGAGGTGCGGGAGTCTGTGGGGGCAGCAGGAGAGGTGCGGTATTCTGCGGGGGCAGCAGGAGAGATGCAGGAGTCTGCGGGGGCAGTAGGAGAGATGCGGGAGACTGTGGGGGCAGCAGGAGAGGTGGCTGACAGCATAGGTGCGGTGGGAGGCTGGCGTGGGTCTGCAGGCGGCGTGTGCAGCATCGGCTTGTGTTGCCTGTGCCGCTGCCACCGTGCGCCATGTTAGCATACCTATCACTTGGGTGTGCTAATATGGCGCGGCTTCCGGGGCGACGCAGTGCATTCTGGCATATCGATATAAGCCCTGGAAGTATGTGACACACAATATTCATGATTATATAGTAGAAGTGGGGATAATAAATGAGAAAAAAGCATATATTTAGCTCCTAAATTGATGCCTCTACTCCAAATTCAGCGCTGTACCTCTGGTGGTCTCATAACATTGTTGTAAAAAAATAGCTAAACTACCAGCACTTCCTAACCTTAAGGTCTAAACTGGTGAATACTGATATTAACTTGAAAAAACATAATTTTTTTTTGTTATTTTTTTTAAACAAATTGAGATACTTAGCAGATAAAAATGGCCAGTTGTATTTGAGCCCAGTAACCATGTCACAGTGTACCTCACTACTGGGTTCTAACCTAGTGAATGCTTCTCTTTGTGTTATAACTGACTTTTTATATATGGGTTGTACAAGGACAGAGAATTAAAAGTTAAAACACCAGAAGTTACTGGCAGGAGTGCAGGGACAGATGGCATGACCTTATAGTACAAAACAGAACTTCCTAATCTGAATGTCTGAACTGGTCAATATATGTTAGCCATATAGTTCCTATGGCAGTAATGCAGTACCAGAATTCCCTTATACAATATTTGCATGTTTTATAAGACTGCTGTATATATTTTGTAATTATATTGTGTTTTTATCTTGCACCTGTTCAGTCTTTTTTAGATATTTGGATACATTTCTCTGTAAGAACTCCACCCTGTAGCCAAGGTGTTACCATATGTTTTTTAGCTGGATCTTGGCAGCACAGACTTGTAGATTTTTTATATCCAGATAGAGGTATTTAGGTTTGTTAGAGAACTTTCATAGGGCTGCTAAGCTATTGCAGGGAATGGATTCCTTCAGCATCAGAGAAGATGCAGCCATTATATGATGTGTTGGCAGCATGCAACAAGGGCAAACCCTATCAGATGACACCAGAAGCAAAAGAGGGGTTTGACATGTTGAAGAATGACATTCTCTCTGCAGCGGCACTAGGAATTCCAAATTTTGACCCTCCATTTTTTTTGTTTTATTATGAATTGGGGGGACATGCTAAAGGAGTAGTGACACAGAAACATGGGGGGAAGCATCAGCCACTAGGTTACTATTCCACTCAGCTTGATACTGTGGTATTGCCTGTGCAATTCTCAAGGAAAGAGTTGCTGATTTGGTATTGGATAATACCTTAGAAATACAGGCACTGCACTCTGTGCAGGAGCTATTACTCCAGGAACAGACAAGACACCTATCAATGAACAGACTAACAAAATATAAAGCAGCTTTGCTAACACCTTCAAATATCACTATAAAAAGGTGTTCAGTACTTAATTCAGCTACTTTATTGCCTGAAACAGATGATGATGTGACAAATGAAACTGAGCATAATTGCTTTGAACTAACGGACATTGAGACACAGCCATTGGTAAATGTCCAAGAGACACCAATTCACAATAGAGACTTAGAACTTTATGTAGAAGGGTCTCGATTTTACCCGGAATACCACACACTGGGTATGCCATTGTTAGACAATATAAAGTTCTAAAAAGTGAAGCATTGCCCGCTAGGATGTTTGCCCAGAAAGCTGAGTTAAAAGCCTAACCGAAGCTTGTATCATGTCAGAAGGCCTTACGGTGACCATTTTTTCCCATAGCTGTTACGCATTCGGGATTGGTCACGATTATGGCCCTATATGGAAAGGCAGACAGTTTGTGGCTGCCTCAAGTAAGCCCAACAAAAATACAGACCCAGTGGCTAAACTCCTTAGAGCACTAGAGTTACCCAAAAATGTTGCGTTAATAAAGGTGCAAGCTCACACCAAAGAGCGCACCAACGAGGCCAAAAGGAACACCCAAGGTGAAATGGCGGCCTAAGCAGTTGCTTTATTTCCCCTCCCAGTAGAGACATAGACTGTACACATGTCTGGGAAGGATGGACCCTGAACATTTGCATAGCCTGCAAGCACAGGCTTCTAAACAAGAAAAAGAAGAATGGAAGCATTCTGGTACCCTGGAACAAGATTGTCTATGGATGGTAGGTATTAAATGTTGTCTAGAGCACTATACTCTATGATGTGTGCGCTCTCACATGTGACAACTCATCAATCAAAGGGCACCATGGTGGAACACGTAAGAAACCATTGGTTAGCTCCGGGATTCCATTACCCATTAAGCTGCTGATAGATATGTGCAGAGTTGCATAGTCTGTGCATGTCACAATGCGGAAAAAATGGTAAAGGTTCCATTAAAATGTACACCAAGGCCACTTTATCCATTTTAGTGACTGCAAATAGATTTTATTCAGCTTCCAAAGCTGTGTGCACCTATGAGTATGTGTCGGTCTGCATAGACCTATTCTCTTGTTGGCCAGAGCATGGCCCACTACCAAGGCTAACACTCGGACTGTTACAAAAAAATTACTATCTGAAGTAGTGTGCAGGTATGGAGTACCAGAAGTAATAGAGAGCGACAGAGTGAGTCACTTTACCTCACAAATTTGTCAGAAGGTTTTGCAAGTTCTAGGAATAGATTAGGTTTTCTCCTTATCATCCGCAAAGCAGCAGAAAGGTGGAAAGACTAAATGGAACTTTGAAGCTAAAGATCCAAAAAGCCATGGCAGAGACAGAAAAGCCATGGACTGAGTGTCTCCCAATAGCCCTATACTCTGTAAGAGTCACCCCAAACAAAAAGACCAGATCAAGCCCCTATGAGATACTGTTTGGGAGACTGCCAAAGACGGGGTTGTATTTTCCTCAGCAGTTGCAGACATTGCATTCTGACATGACAGCCTATGTGGGAGCTTTACAAAATGTATTGAACCAAATCCTTGCAAGAGACACACTCTTTAAAAACTGGAGACTGGGTGACAATCTGAAAACACATATGGAATAGCTTGGATCCCAGATTTCAAGATCCATACCAGATCCAACTTACAACTCCAACCTCAGTGAAAGTTGAAGGAAAAATTTACCTGGATCCATCCCACTGCAAGTGGTTTCATATAGAGTGAAAGAATAATTTTAGGAAAATATTGTTTTATGGTCATATTTCTGTATGATATTTTCCTTTCAGTAACTAAGGGTAAGAATATACTTAAGCAGTGAGAATGGGCAATATTACAGCTTAAACAAGTGGCTGAGAAAAATTAAAATGTCCAACAAAGTGATTTACAGTGGGATGAGGAAGTACCCAAGCAATGAAATAATAAGTTTGTGATGTATCATGATTATATAGTAAAAGCACGAAATCTCTCAAATTGTTGGATATGTTCACATGCACCTATTGCAGCAAAAACTATGCCTTATTTTGTTACCCCTATTCCAGAAAATGAGTGAATGGATCCGAAATGCTGGAGGATGTATACTTTAAACTCAAATGAAGTACAGAGTAAGACCGCTGCACCCATACCTATAACAGGATGGACAAAACAACCTTGGCTCCAAGTTAATCTAACCTCAAAGGCAGAGGACCAAGATGAACATAAAAGTGATATATTTGAATTTAAAGAAAATGACCGGTCTTGGGTATGCCAGGACACAAGTAAGAGGTATTTGGGGAGAGTACCTACTCACAATCTAAAAATTAGCTTTCAATTGAAAAAGCCTACCTCATTAATCAGAATAGGAAATTAATATTGTAATAAACGGTCTTGTCTCCAGAGATATATACATGAGACCAATTGCTCCAGACAGGGGCGGACTGGGCCGGCTTGCAGGGAGGCATTTGCCCCCCAGGCCGGTGGATTATCAACAGTTCAGGGCCGCCCAACTTTTCCCTATGGTCCGCGGTACTTTGGGCCGCTGCGCCCGCTCCTCTGGCCGCTGGCCATTACATTTAATTGCATTTGCGGTCGGCCGCCACTGGCCGTTACTGCCCGCCAGTCTGGGCTTGCTGTGAGCCGCGCTGTGAGTGCTCGCTATGCTGCCGGACACTGCATCGCACAGCAGATAGGAGAGAGCGCGCTTGCCTCTCCTGAATTGTGTCCCGCCCATGAAACTCTATTTCCGGCGCCTGCAAACTAGTGCTGCTCCTGTGCGCCGTACCAAGGACACCGCACACACACCCCACCACATGGCGCTACTTCCAGAGGCAGCAGCTCGCTCTCCATTCACTCCCAGGCCAGCACAGTCACTGCAGGCGCACAGCAGCAGTAAGTGACCGTATGGGGAGGGAGCTGGAGCAGGCTGCTTTGTGTGTGTGGGGGGGAGAACTGGAGCAGGCTGCTTTGTGTGTGTGTGTGTGTGTGGGGGGGGCTGGGGCAGGCTGCTGTATGTGTGTGAGGGGGGGCTGGGGCAGGCTGCTGTATGTGTGTGTGGGGGGCTGGGCAGCAGGCTACGAGTGGTGTGGGGGAGCTGGGCAGCTGTGTATGGTGTGGGGGGCATGGGGCAGGCAGCAGTGTGTGTGTGGGGGGGGCTGGGCAGGCTGCTTATGTGTGGGGGGGGGGGTGGGGAGGCTGAGTGGGGGGGGGGCTGTGTGTGTGTGCTTGTGTGTGTGTGGGGGGGGCTGGGGCAGGCTGCTGTATGTGTGTGGGGGGGCTGGGGCAGGCTGCTGTATGTGTGTGGGGGGGGCTGGGGCAGGCAGGCTGCTGTATGTGTTGGGGGGGGCTGGGGCAGGCTGCTGTGTTGGGGGGTGTGGGTGGGTGGAGGGTGGTGTGGTGGGGGGCTGGAGCTGCTGTATGTGTGGGGCGGGGGCTGGGCAGGCTGCTGATGTGTGTGTGGGGGTAGTGTGTGTGTGTGTGTGGGGGGTGCTGGCGCTGCGTATGGGGGCGGGGACCTAGGCAGGCTGCTGTATTGTGGGGGGAGCCTGGGCAAGGCTGCTGTGTGTGTTGGGGTGGCTGGAGCTGCTGTGTGGAGCTGTGCAGCTGCTGTGTGTGGGGCTTGGTAGCTGCTGTGCATGTGTCGGGGCTGGCTGGCTGTGTGGTGTGCTGTATGTGCTGTGTGTTGTGTCTGGACGTATGGGGCAGGCCTAGGCGCTCTTATGTGAGGCTCGCTGCTGTGTGTGTGTGGCTGGGCTGCTTGTGTGTGTGGCTGCTGTGTGTGTGTGCTGCTGGTGTTGGCTGGATTCTGTGTAGGCTGTATGGCTGTCTATATTGCTCGCTGTGTGTGGCTGGCTGTGTGTTGGCTGTATGTCTGTGTGTGGCTGCTATGGCTGTCTATATGCTCGCTGTGTGTGTGGCTGGCTTGTCTGTGTGTGTGGTCTGGCTGTGTGGCTGGCTTGGCTGTGTGTGTGGCTGTCTATGTGGCTGGCTGTATGTGTGTGGCTGTATGTGTGTGGCTGATTGTGTGTGTGGCTGATATTGTGTGTGTAGCTGGCTGTGTCTGTGTGTGCTTGTGTGTGGCTGGCTATGGCTGTCTATGTTGCTGTGGCTCTGTCTGTGGCTGGCTGTGGCAATGTGTGTGGCTGTCTATGTGGCTGGCTGTATGTGTGTGGCTGTATGTGTGCTGGCTGGCTTTGGCTGTGTGTGGCTAGCTATGTGTGTGGCTGTATGTGTGTGGCTGTATGTGTGTGGCTGTATGTGTGTGGCTGTATGTGTGTGGCTGTGTGTGTGTGGCTGTGTGTGTGTGGCTGTGTGTGTGGCTGATATTGTGTGTGTAGCTGGCTTTGTCTGTGCTTGGCTGGCTGTGTCTGTGTGTGCTTGTGTGTGGCTGGCTATGGCTGTCTATGTTGCTGTGGCTCTGTCTTTGACTATGTGGCTGGCTGTCTATGTGGCTGACTGTTTTTATGTGGTTGTGGCTCTGTGTGTGGCTGTGGCTCTGTGTGTGGCTGTGGTGGGCTGTCTGTGTGGCTGGCCACTGGGACATCCAAATGCTGTGCGAGTGTCCGACAGTTTTCTTAGATCACATCCATGTGCAATCTGTTTTGTTTCTCAGCAGCTATTAGTGTAGAATCATTTACAGGAGCATTTTACAGTTGTCTCAGCTGCAAAATGATAATGTATCAGTGAAAAAAACTGATGCCTCTCGGATGGTCCGTGTGCGGTCCATGATTTTGTCGGACTCATAGACTTGCATTGGCGAGTCTCGCACATGAATCGCAGACTGTCGCAGCATGTTGTGACTTTTTTCCCATCCAGAATCTGGATGAGAAAAAAGCGTCCGACACTCGTCAATGTGTTTCAGACGTTGATTAACTGACTGCACTGAGATAAAATCACACATTGCACTCATCCGAGTTTCACGCCAGTGTGTCCGTGCCCTAATAATAAAATCCGTATGGGGAGGGTTTATGGCTCAGTACACACACCATACTTCTTGTTATTAACCAGTTAATGCTTTCTTGTCCACCGCACTGCAGTGTCAAAAGAGGACGACCTCGAGACAGGCAGCAACAAGGCATCAGAGAGCCCCTGACCTTGAAATAGAAGATCCTCAGATCCTGGTATTGTGACGACATATGAAGAAATCTTTTTTTACATTTACATTACACTATGAACTCCACAGCACTTTACATACATCATCAACACTGTCCCCATTGGGGCTCACAATGAAAACATCCTACCAGAATGTCTCATATTGTATATCGCCTTTCTTTTATATCACCTCTACAATTCTTGCATTTATTGCACTTGTCAGGTTTTGGATATTTTAAGATTGCATTTGTTTGCAGGATGTCAGAATTGACTCCCAGAGCTGCTGGTTTGACGGTTAATGTCTTACAGCATCTTAGATTTTTTTTCCTTAATGGTACTTCTAAGTTTCTGAATAGGACTGAGATCAGGGGAGACTGGTAGCCACACCATGGTTTTCTCTACTTTTATGTCCATAGCAGCCAATTACTCAGGGCTATGCTCTGTACCAAGAGATGGTGCATTGTCATGCATGGGGATGATTATGTACAAAGGAAAAAAGTGGTCAGTCTAAAAGTATATATACAGTACTTTGCCGTGGTCCTTTTCACGCCTTCATGGACCCTATAGGGGCAAACTAGCTGCAAACTAGCTCTCTCCACATGATTATAACCCAAAATATGACTGCCACCTCCTTGCTGATGTCACAACCTTGTTGTGACATGGTGGCAGTCATCTAGCAACCATCCACTACTCCAACCATAATGGGAACCTCTAGGCTCCTTTTAGCTACTCCTCTGTCTGCAGAGGGGTGTGGCGTGATTTTGCACCGCTGACAGTGCCTAGGGCGGCAGGAACTCCAAATACAGGCCTGGCTGGGACTGAGATGATCCGCCGAGAACTTCCGACAGCACTCCCCCCTCCCCCACCCCCGGTCCTCACCTAAGGGCTGGAGGGACTGAGACGGGCCGTCGAAAATTACCGCGACAGCACACCTTCCCCCCCCCCCCCCCGGTCCTCAGGGCTGCCGGAAAAAATTTGCCACCCAGGGTTTGCGTCGCCAGTCAGCCCCTGGGTCCAGAGCATATAGATTTGAAGATGGTAATGCTGAGGTTTGTAGAGACCGTGGTGCAATACATATAGATAAAGAAACAGAGGAGGTTCTGCTCGGTGATAGGGCAGCAGAGATGTCAATAGCTGTCAATACTGAACCTTATTGTACACCCTTATAACACTACAGATCAGTTACAACTGATTTAGTGAATTCCTGGTGCTTATATGTAGAGACTACGTGACTTATTTCTGTAGTCGTGGCCCTATTACCTGAGTATCAATTTGAACATCCAATAGGTATATACAGTATATTGTCTGTGAGGATAAGACCTACAGATGGATTCCTAAAGAGGCAGAAGGAACTTGTACCATAGCAAGATTAGAACCTGCAACAACGGTATGTGAAGATAGTGATTTCCCATAGAAAAATATTCCTCAGCACATGCTAGCAAGATGTGATGCTGAATCCAAATAAGATATACAGCAATATAAACATTTAGTCAGTACCCCATGGTATGCAAAAGCGGAAATGGTCCTCACAGGCCCACTTGGAGTAATGTTTGGAAGAATGAGAAATGCCCAAATGATAGAAGAACTAGGAGGTATTTTTAATAATATAACTGAACATTTATTTGATGCATTGAATGTAGAATCTGCATATATGAAACAGCTCATTATTATAACTAATCAACACTCAATGGTGCCAGATAATCTCACTGCTTCCAGTGGCGGTTTTGCTAGATCGTGGGGCGTGCATGCTGTCACTTTAATAGCCCAGCAGGACTCATGCAGGTTACACACGATATTGAGCAAGCAGAAAAATTAAAACAGGAGTATAGAAAAGCTAATGCTCTGGAAGGTCTGCCTTTTTCTTCATGGCTCTCATGGTTCAATCCGTTTAATTTGTTTAAGGGCGTGGGTGGATGGATAACTGGAATAATTCATTATGTGATCCAGGGAGCTTTTATAATATTGGTATTTGCAGTACTGGAAAAGTTGTTTGTGATGCTTGTCAAGAAGATTCTAGAAGCTAATTGTAAATGTTTTGCAGGAAAATATAACATCAAAGAAGACAAAGACACTGAATCACTCAATACTCAAGTACTGATGACAATGGATACTACAAAGAGGTGCAAATGCATACTATGCGATAAAGAAACTCAAGTGGATTTGACTGATTGCACCCACTGTGGAAATCCTATGGAAATACTACAACAAGAAAGTTAGCAAAATGAGAACTTTAATACTGTGTAAAGCACTCAAGCACTCATATAAATTTGCAAATATATCATATTACTTAAACAGTATTACGCAGTTTGAAAAAATGTTTAATAACCTATTATAAACTATAATAAAATATATATCATACATGTAGCCTCAAATACACATATACATATATATAATCCCCTTTTTATAATCAACATATTAGCTAATAGGATTAGGAAAAAAGGGAAAGTAAGGATTGGCCTACAGGGTCTGTCTGAATGGAGGCACAGCAGGTCTAGTTTCCCATAATATGTGTAGGGAAAGCCTTGTGTATTGTGAAGTAGGACAACTCTGTGGACCTAAGAATGGAAGATGTTATTCTATTGTGATTCTATTTCAAAAGACAGTACAAGTAATTCGATATGAAATGTGGCCGACTTAAACATGAAGTAGGGATGAGCGAGTATACTCGCTACTATTCGGAACTCGCCGAATCGTAGCGGTATTCGGAGACTCGCTACTCTCCGAGTATTTATGAGTACTCAGAAGTAGCAAGTAGTCCCATTACTTCTATAGATACACTGCGAAAGTAGCCTAAAAGTGACTAAAAGTTGTTAAAGAAAATAAAATTACATACTCACCTATCCGACGCCTGTACCGGCACCGTCCCAGAAAACCTGCGATCACAGGACAAGGACCTGTGATTTCCAGCCAATCAAATGGCCGGTAACGATCTGGCCAATCAGATGGCGACACGTCACAACCACGTGATCGCTAGCGGCCACCTGATTGGCCAGATTGCAAGGTCCTGGAAGTACATCTAGGACATTGCAATATGGCCAATCAGGTGGCCGCTAGCGATCACGTGGTTGTAACGTGTCGCAATCTGATTGGCCAGATCGCTACCGGCCATCTGATTGGCTGGAAATCACAGGTCCTTGTCCTGTGATCGCAGGTCTTCTGGGACGGTCCCGGTGCAGGTGTCGGATAGGTGAGTATGTAATTTTATTATTTTTAACAACTTTTAGTCACTTTTAGGCTACTTTAGCAGTGTATCTATAGATACACTGCAAAAGTATTCTGACTCGCTATACTCGCAATGAGTACCGAGTACCAGTACCTACTCGTTGCGAGTATAGCGAGTCCGAATATTAAGGTACTCGCCCATCCCTAACATGAGGGAGTTTTGGTTTCTTGTGCACACAAAGACAATCTGATGACGCATTAATATGAGAAAAGGAAGAATACGGAAAGCAGTACATGAGGTTTCTGATGGGGATTATGACAACTACCAGGCTCTAGAGAATGTGGACTAGATAACAGTAAGGCGATCACAAGTAGAAAAACAGCTTGAGCCTTGCTCATCTTATTGGTCAATTTGCTTTTCCAAAATGAGCATGAGATGTCATTTCATGTGCTAATGGACAGACATTGTGGATGTGAGCCAGGATGTGTTTGGCTTATTTTAAAACAGCAGACTTTACACAGTGCAATAAATTGGTCCTCCTGCAATGCAGAGGAAAACATTTAAGATGTCAACACATAAGACCAGCCAGCACCATGACTTCTACCAGAGCTTACAGTCACTGTTGAGCCTCCTACACCAACATTTGTTGTGATATTACCTACTCCCAAGCTAACCACAAAGAAGCACATCTTCTCCATGACACCAGTTCTGCGATTTAATGCAAGCTACAAGGTGTTTTAATAACATCCTCGATCTCCCTTTGCCTCTGATCATCAGTACAAAGGTTGATAACGTACATCATCAAATAAAAGCTGTGTAAAAGACTAGGCCTTTTGCCTGCAAAGGAGGTTTATTGTACAAAACACTGACTAAGGTAACAGCATCCAGCTTTAACTGAAATTATTGATATGCTATATAGTCCATTGTGACGTCCACTTCTTATGCACTAATACAGTGCACAGAGGAAAAGGAGGCCAAATGTGAACTGTGTTTGAGAATGTCACTGGCTACATGGCTGATCCCAGCAGTTCCAGTGGTGGCACTGCTGTTGGTTCCCACATTTTCAACTGTGTGTATTTTTCTTTTCTTTTAAACTACCCCTTCCATTGCCTCTGCCACTTTTTTGTCTCAGATATTTTTTTTCACACAAGCATAAAGTTTATTTAAAAGTGTAACCACACTAATCCAACTTTGTAAAAATATGTAACTTTTTATCGGACTAACACGCATAGATTTTTTGTATTTTGCTTCAGCACTAAAATTGGGAATTGGAGACCTAAACTGCTATTTTTGTTCATAGTGGTTCAAGAAAAGAAAATTAAAGGATATCAAAGATATCTCAATTCAGTTAAATCGCTGCTGCAGATCCTGCAATTCCCAAACACTTGAATCTGTTGCTATTATTCACAGACTGAGGCTTTAATTCCCATTTTTTATGTTCTTCATAGCAGCAGCAGAAAACACGTTAAGGGTATGTGCCCACAGGACATTTTTGTTACGTTTTTGCTGCGGTTTCTGCATGCAGTTTACACATTGGTTTTGCAAGTGTCAAGAACTGTCAAACCCCTGCAGTTTTGGTGTGGATGGGAGAGAATTGACATGTTCTATTTTTCCTGTGTTTTTGCTGCAGTCAATGGCAAAAACGCAGGAAAAACGCAGCAGCAAAAATGCAGCAAAAATGCAGTAAAAACGCACAAAAAACTTGCAAAAATTCGATAAAAACAAGATAAAAATGTAGGACCTGAACGCAGCAAACCTCCTGACAATGACTCTAGGGTCCTTGAAAGCAGTTCAGGTTTTGCTGCGTTCTGGACTGGTTAAAAAACGTCCTGGGGGCACATACCCTAATTTAGACCATTCTGTTCCTATCAGGAATGATGAACTGTGCACTGTGACTAATAGCTCTAGCTGTAAAACTCAAAAATGACAACTGCTTTCTCTGTCCTCCTCTTTTATAATGCTAGTAGTAGCACCCTATAATTGTCTGTATTAGACCATGGGACGTGATACTGTATCTGCAAGACATTTTAGGGAAGCTTACAAGCCAGCAATCTGGCATAATTTGAGCCCACTCACTGGCTGATGGATGCAGTCTTCAGTAATGTGTGAAATTGTGACGAACATTTGATTTCCTTTTTCTGGTGATCTTCTCAAAGCTGATGGCAAATTATTAAAATTTGCTGGTACATGCAAATTTCATGAAGTTCTCGTTGAAATGCGTTTGAAGAAGATTGTTTAACCCCTTCCCGACCTCTGACGTTATACAGCATCATGGGCCGGCTGGGGTGTTTAATGTGAGCTCCAACCACAACAGGTCTGCGATTCTGGGAGATACAGATGAGCTGCAGCTCATCTGTATCTCCCAGAAGCGATCGGACTGTGCAGCAAGGTGCCTCTTACAGAGGCAGTGTAAAAATAAGAATCAATGAAAAAATAAAATTTTTAAAAACCTGTAAAAAAAAAATATAAAAGTACAAATCACCCCCCTTTTCCCCCAATCACAATAAAAATATTAAAAAAAATACACGTTTGGTATCGCTGCATTCAGAATCGCCCGATCTATCATTGTATTAAATCCGTTAATGAGAGCCGTAAACTCCGTAACGGAAAAAATGGTCCAGACTCTAAAATTCCTTTTTTTTGGTCACTGCAACATTGCTATAAAATGCAATAACGGGCGATCAAAACTTCAGATCCTCCCAAAAATGGTATATCTGGAAACGTTAGCTCAAGATGCAAAAAATAAGCCATCAGACAGCCCCAGATCCTGAAAAATGAGAACGCTACGGGTCGCAGAACATGGCTCAAAAAGTCTGTTTTTGTTTTTTTATTAAATTTTTGAATTTGTTTTCACCACCTAGATACCAGTAAAGGTATACATGTTGGGTGTCTACGAACTCGTACCGAACCGAGGCATCACCCCGTCACATAGGTTTTACCATATAGTGAACATGGCGACTAAAATACCCAAAAAACAAATGTGTCATTGCACTTTTTTTACAATTTCACTGCATTCAGAATTTATTTGCAATTTCCCTGTACTCCATATGGTAAAATTAATTATTGCGTATGAAAGTACAACTCGTCCCGCAAAAAACAAGCCATCATATGTCTATATTGACGGAAAAATAAAAACGTTATGGCTCTTGGAAGCAGGGGAGCAAAAAACAAAAATGAAAAATGATAAATTCCCAGGTATGTATGCATACACTACTGTGTTTTGTATCATAGTCTTCAGAAGAGCTTTGAACTTTGGGTTTCACCTAATGTAAAGTACTTTAATACATTTTAAGGATAAAACATGGATTTGACAACAATTTAGTTTCTGATCCAATCAGACAACATAACTTTTCTGTTAGATCTGTGATTTCCCAACCGATACAAAACTCTCTGAATAACTTTTACATGTACTGTAGTAAAAAAATATAATATTCAATTCATAAATGTTTAAACTTTTTAGAATTTATAATTCAAAATTATTAGTCATAGTTATAGTTATTTATATACTCTACGTCCTAATTCATTTTTTAAAACAGGTTCCAGTGGAATACTTGGAAAGTATAATACAGTATTGACTGTCATTTAGTCAATTTAAAATGTTGAATGATTAACAGCAACACTATCTCAGTGGTGTTTTATAGGCACAGGCCAATATTTTACTTAGAAAGAAGCACCTGAATATTGATGATGATGATGATGTAGAGATATATACATCTTTACATATTCAAGAACTGTTCTGAGCTCATGATCCTGCATAATAATGTTGAACAAAGACAGCATTCCATTATCCGTCATAGCCAGATGGTCTCTGCCAGGTGTTAGCAATTAATTATTGATTTTCTGTGGGAATATGTGTAAGAATATGTTAGAAATATAAAAGCCATTTTCCCAGTTTTCCAGTACTTGGGTGTGCAATTATTCTTGATTGTTCAACTTATTTCTCAGCTTTTTGAGAGAAAAGGAACACAACATAATAGGAACTGAGATGTACCTAAACCTTTATTGTGGTGTATGCAACCTGAAAGTCATACATTTCTGGTTCATTATGCTGTATGTTAAGCTGTACTATTTGTACAATATGTCAAACTTAAGATTTATATGTTTCATTTTTACATCATAATAACTTATCAAGTTCAAATAATTCAGAAACTATTGCCCTATAATGTGAGGACTGCCCCAATGCAGACTCTGACACTCAACTAAAAAGTTTACTAAGGAAATTGCAAATAGCAATCAATAATCTTGAATAACAAAACCTAAGTAATTCCATAATAAAAACAATATTCTAATATTTTGAGTTTGTGAACAATATGCATAATGGTCAACCAAGGGAGCTTTCCAGCAAAACTTTAGTAAAGTGATGTTAAAATCTTTCTAACCAAAAGATCAATACTTCTACCTTATAGGTTATCAGTCTTTCAAATGGATCAATAGTAGTGTTTATAAAACATATTATAAACTAATTTTGTGCTACTTCACACTAGAACAATGTATAGCTTTACCTGATCAATACAATGTGACATAAATGTTTGTTGTGCAGATGAACACTTCCAAGTCTCTTTGCCACCGTTATCTCTCATTCAGTCATCCAACAAATGCAGTATGTTCTTTTCTTCTAGGGAGGTTATTGTAAACCTTTTTACTCCCTTCTTCCATTCTCTGCAAATTGCCTGTAATAGCCACAAATGCAAACCAAGCACTGACAGGTGCTGGGGAGTCATAAGACTGCCATTGTTCACTACTTTCCAATCTTCACACATTAGCCCTAAAATAGTTTGGCACTGGTGTTTTGCTCTACTGTGTATTTACTGTATTTTTTGGAATAAGAGACACACTTTTTCCCCCAAAAAGTTTGGAGGAAAGTGGGGGGGGGTGCATCTTATAGTCCAAATATATGTACCTGTGGGACTGTGCTGGCTTTGCTGGAGGGAGCCCCAGCTCTTAAGCGGGCTGGACGAAGCTGGCGCAAGCTGCAGAGGCAACCCATTATCACGTGTCCCCGCTCATCAGGTGAATTTAATAAATATGCACTGCAACCCCCTGTCCATCATCTCAGTACTGAAGCTGGTGCTGTGAGGTGGGCGAGGGTGCAAAGCATATTAAATTAGACTTAGTATATACTCCTCATTATTGTATGTGGCCCCCCCATGATGCAGCACACAAGAAAATAATAAACAATGTAACTTACCTTTCCGGTGTTCCCCTGATCTGCTCCCTGCTTGCTGAACTTTGTGTACTTCTTTGTCCCCAGCATCCAATCATGTGATCAGAGCATGCAGCGATAATGTCACTGTGCGGTGCCGTTCACATGATCAGATGCTGGGGGACACAGGAGGATGCAAAGTGTGGCAAACAACGAGCAAAGGAGGGGAGTGCTAGAGAGGTTAGTTAAATTCTTTACTATCTTTTTGTGTGCTGTAGCATATCTAATATGGAGGTGGCTAAATCTTGGAATGGGGGGCCATATCTAAGATGGAAGGGGGCTATATCCCAGAATAGGGGGTTATATCTAGGATGGGAGTCATGTACCATGATGAGGGGCCCATGTACTATGATTGGGTAATGTACCAGGATGTGGGGCAATATTGCAGGAATGGGGGTTATATTCCAGGATGGGGGACTATATCCAGGAATATATTCAGGGGATATATTCAGGTTAGGGGGACCATATCCAGAATGGGGTTGCATGTACCAGAATGGGGGAAGGGCATTTCCAGGATGGGGGGCTATATCCCAGTATGGGGGGCTATATACTAAGGATACTAAGGTGAGGAATATATAATGATTGTAAGATGGACACTGGTATTATAAGACAGACCCCATTTAACATTAAACATTTTTTTCTGTTTTCCTTCACCAAATTTTGGGTGCATTTTATATTTGGGTACATCTTATATAGCGAAAAATACTGTTATTACTAAGCTAAGACTTGTAGTGCTTTAATGATCCACTATATATTTTTTTCTATATTGCTAGGTTATGAAATCAAATTGTCTGATGAGACGAGGATACCATTTTAATATTAGATTGTCCTTGTCCCAACATTTTGCATTTTTGAGTAATGAAAAGAGATTACATCGTTATCTTGTTAATGTCACTCCATGGAAGCTAAATCTGAAACAGAAGCCAAACCACAAGCTCTAGATTGCAACCGAGGAACTGGGGCAGTAAGACATCTTTTTAAAGGTCAGGGGACCACTCAGTATGTTGGGGTCCACTGTGCAGAATTTTTTTTATTTAATATCAGGCGCTGTGTGTATTTTATTATTCTTTAAAGGGCCACAGTGTTAAATACTATTGCATCTCAATGAATTAGAATATGATCAAAAAGTTAATTCATTTCAGTAATTCAATACAAAAAGTTAAATGCATATATTATTTAGAGTCATTACAAACAGAGTGATCTATTCCAAGTGGTTTTTCTGTAAATGTTGATGATTATGGCTTACAACCAATGAAAATCCAAAGATCATTATTTCAAAAAATTAAAGTAGGGAGGATGAAGGGTTAAATCTGTGCTGCCATATTCCACGAAACATCAAAGAGTGAATATAATAATGATTTTTTAGTCAACATGTTTCATGTGCTCCCAGAAACACCCTGAAACATGGCAATATTACATTGATTTTTGATGATATTCTAATTCATTAAGATGCACTAGTATATTTTGTATCAGACTTTCTAACTGTGTGTCATGGTAGCAATGCAGTCCAACAGTCTGGCACTGAGCTCACCTGAGGTCACAGCTGGCGGCCCACACAGAGGGTACAATGATAACCACCAGAAGAAGTGACCTCAGGTGAACAAAGACTGTCATGCTATGTTGCCATCGTGACACACAGTTTCACAGTCCGGCACTGAGCAGATCTCAAGTCACAGCTGGCAATTCACACAGAGGGTACTGAGAGAACTGCCAGAAGTGGCCTCAGGTTAACTCAGTGCCAGACTGTATATCTGCAGGTCATGGCAACGATGCAGTCAGACAGTCAGCCCTATGTTCACCTGAGCTGACTTCTGACAGCTCCCACACTGCTCTCAGTGTGTCCCAGAGGCCACAGTGAGAGGTCACATTTTTTAATGTCACTGCTCATCATGATCTCTAGATGTAGGAGAGCAAGAATCATCGTGAGATGACGTGGGGATTACATTGGACCTGCAAAGGTGTTTGGGGGTTAATAAAATTGGTGAAAGAGGGTGTGTTTTTTTAATTTAAAATAGAGGATTTTGGTTTGTTTGTGTTTTTTTCTCTTTACTTAAAAGGGTTGCTAATGGGGGGTCTCATAGACACCTCTGGCTTGATAGGCAGCTGTGATGTTCAATAAATCACAGATCATTGCTACCACACCAAGGAAAGCAGGATCAGCAGGGTAAATCCCCACAATTGGCACATCTAATGGATGCACCAATTACAGAGCGGCTACCAGGCTGCTATTTTTAGGCTAGGAAGAACCAATAACTAAGTATTTTCCCAGTCTGACAATACCAGTTATTGGCTATTTGCTTTATCTGCACTGGTTTTCAAAAATAGACATGAGCCCATTATTTAAATAATTAAAACATTTTTTTTTCACTGCGCTTGCCAATTACATTAATACCAGTTCCAAAGATGGCTAAGATATTACTGTGATTATGCCAGTTCCACAGATGGCTATGATATTGGCAGGCAATCCTCACATGTTTCATGGTTGAAAGTCAGGCGCTAAACATGTGGGAACTTGAAACTCTTAATTTGAATAGTAAAATTCTTGACTAGTGACGAATATCCCGAATACCTTAATTTTCATAATGAATAGTGCTGAACATATTCACTCATCACGAATTATGATTGTCCCAAAGACTTCGCACCCAATACCTATGTCCCTAATGGTAGAAAATATAATTTTTCTGCTCTAGAACATCAGGCCATGAAAGATTATATAGCAAACAGTATGCAAAAGGAGTTTATCAGATGATCTATGTCATGAGTAGGTGCCGGGTTCTTTTATACTGATAAAAAAGATGGTGATCTCAGACCTTGTATTGACAATCGTGAGCTTAACTCAATTACGATAAAGAATCCTCTATCACTCATTCCTGATCTGTATAACCAGCTTTGAAGTGGTTAACCATGCATGATCTCAGGTGTATATATCCTCATCCATATCAGAAAATGAGATTAGTGGAAGATGGCATTTAATACACCAGAGGGACACTATGAGTATCTTGTACTACTTTTTGGGCTAAGCAATGTGCCAGATATTTCCAAGAAATGTATTAATTATATATTTAGAGATATCAGTGATACATTTGTGGTTATCTATCTGGATGACATATTGATTTATTCACCTGATGCTCATTCGCAAATTCTACATGTGCGTACTGTACATCAAAGACTCACAGACAATTCCTTATTCGCTAAACTTAAAAAAAATACTTTATTAGTTGAAGAAGTAACATTTCTGGAGTATATTTTGTCTACAGAAGGCTTCTGCATAGATCTCTCTAAGTTTTCACCCATTAAGACATGGGTGCAACTCAAGCCTATGGAGTGGTTTAATGGTTTTGTTAATTATTATTGTAAGTTTATTATAAATGTGTCCAAAATTGTCAAAACACTCACTGACTTGACTAAGATAGGGGCCGAGGTTGTAATTGGAAGCCTCAGGCATTCCATGCCTTTACCAGGCTAAAGGAACATTTTTCGTCTGACCCAATATTGGTAGTGCCCAATCTTGAGCATCCTTTTATTGTGAAGGTTGATGCCTCAGAGGTTGGAGTTATAGCAGTGTTATCGCAATGTACTCTGTCTCTTACTCAACTTCATCCACGAACCTTATTTTCATGAAAATATTAATTTACCGACAAGATTTACAACATCGGTAATTGTGAATTGTTGGCAATTAAATGAGCCTTTGAAGAATGACACCATTTCCTTGATGGTGCTAAGCATACAGTCACTGTTATCACAAACCACAAAAATCTAACTTGGAATACTAAAAACAAAAAAGCTTATGCACTTTCCTGTAGTTTTTGTCCTTCTCAGCCTGATGACTCTGAACCAGTTCCTATTCTAGCTGAAAAGCTGAAAACATAATTGTTTTGTCTGTTTCCTTGCATCTTGTAGAGAAGATCTGTAGATCCCAAGAACAAGCCCCAGACACTACTTGTCCGAAAACTATTTTTTGCTCCCCATTTTCATTTATGTACTCTTCAGAAGTCTCCTCATTCTGACCTTGCAGGTCACCCTGGTATAAACAATACCATTCAACTGGTAAACAAGGAACCTTTGGTAACCAACCATGGTAAAAGTCCTTTTGTTCCTTTGGATAGATTACCTAATTCTGAAACACTAAATACAGCTTCCGTCCTTGAACTCAGTTCATTTCCAAATTTTGGAAAAAGTTCAATATTGACTTGTCTTATTACTATTGGTCAGACTGAACCTACTAATCATATAAATTGAGAAAGAAACTGCACATAAGGCCAGCACAACCAACAATTTCATAAATATATGACATCCTTTATTGAAACCCAAGCATACACAATTAAAAACAGTAAAAAACTAAAAAACCATAAACATGGTATAGATACAAAACAATCCCTGAGTTAGAACCACAGGTAGAACCTGTTTTTCTCTTAATTTATAATACTAATGTTTATTTGCATGCTAGCACCCTATATTAGTACTTATACATATTAGTATCCTATAATTACATATACATATATATTATATACAATATATATAATATACATTATCATATAATTACATATATATACAATTAATTCAAAAGAAGTGAAACAGCACTCACCGGTACCTCTGTGCTTGCTTTATTGATGCAGAATGGGGTTACAGAGGTGCAGGGAGGGGGTGCTAGTGAGGTGTACCCTGGTAAAACCGGCAGCCTCTAGGAAGTATCTACGAGGCCATAAGTGGGCCCTTGAGGTTTGCTGAACGGTGCATGGCTACCTTTTTTATATTAACATATATATATATATATATATATATATATATATATATACAGTACATAAGTATATATATACTAGCTGTGAGCCCGATGCGATTGCATCGGGATTCTAGAACTGGTGTATAGTTTATTAAATTAGATTTTTAACTAATAATCCAATTATTCCATGATAGATGGCGGCTCAATTGTAAAGAATCGGGAATGTAGCATGCATATATACATTATTCATTCAAATTTGACAATAATGCACATAAGACATGATATCTATCTATCAACTACCAATGTTTGTATGGTATATATCAGTGTAGTACATGTCATGATTCTAAGGCAAGGCTTTTCGTACAGATACTGGCACTGATGTTTTGTACAGACTACGTATATTCAATTTATATATGAATATTAATAATCTATGATTGAGCCAGTACATGTTTCCCCACCAACCACGGGAAGGTAGCCTTACAACTGGTGGGACCTACTCTACTCTACCCCTAATAATTAATAGTTAGACTCCTTTTAAAGCAGATATTTTTTGGCTATTTGCAGAAGGTGTAGAATAACCAAATACAATTTCTGCACTTTGCACCAAAGGACCTACCTACAGCTCACTTTCAGCAAGTAACATGTAATGTATATGGAACTTGCAATTAGCTTGTAGTAAATACGGCAAGCACAGCTTTAACAGGTTGACTAAATGCAACCACTAAAAATCAAAGCTAACTGTGATTTTGGCAGTTGAAACTGTTGAAAGCACATGTGCCGCAACTACTGCAAGTAAAGCACAAATTGCATTAACATTTCATGCAACTTACAGTAAGAGTGCTGTAGGTCACCATTAGACAGCAAGTGTCAAAATTGATGTGTTCACACTATAAATTCCACAAATAGCAGAATAAGTCAGATTTAAAATGAAAATGTCTATTCTTTCCCTATGTGTCTAAATATGTACCTATATGTATGTATGTATTTATATGTACAGAACACACTTCAAGATAGAGATGTGTGTGAACAGCTGTCCCACCCGTCTCTAATGCTGCCTTCAAACTTGCAGATGCATCTGCACCATTTTGCAGATGCATCTGCATGCAGACGGTAAACCCTATCTTTATAATGGGACGCACAGTGTCTGCAGATGCTTCCAGACAGCCGAGCACAACCATTCACTGCTATATGTGATCTCTGCGCAGGCAGATGCTTGGGTACAGATCACAGACTCTCCTCCGCAGCAGGGACACGACATGTTGCATCCCTGGTGAGGGTGGGAGTGTGTGATTTGTATGCAGGCATCCGCCTACGCACAGATCACATATAGGAGTAAATGTGTGTGCACGGCTGCCTGCAAGCATCTGCAGACACCGTGCGTCCCATTATAAAGCTAGGGTCTACCATGTGCATGCAGATGCATTTTCAAAACGCTGCAGATGCATCTGCAAATGTGAAGGCAGCCTTAGCTGTTGACAAAAACCTGACCCTGTGTAAAAAGAAAATAAAATCTCGCAGCAGCTATCCTGCTGAAGCTTCAGGTTCTTATCACTAAATGCAAGCATTTAGATGATACACATCTACAATCTACTACAAAATGTGTGTTTATATACATATACAATGAAATTTAAAAAGAAATTTTAAAAGCTAAAAAAGTAAGAACAATATATTTTAAATAACTATTTTATATCTAAAACCTATTTATAATATCTTTATAACGAAATTAATATTTTTGGTATTTTTGTCTATTTCTATTCTTCTACATCTATAGCTAAATTAAATTATTGTAATATTTGTGTTTAATTAGAAAGTATGTATCTAAATAGAATATGTATGTAAATAATTGAAAGTAAAATATTTTTATACACTATATTTTCAGTGAAAAGCAAAACTAAGGACTATATTTCTTAAAGACGTATTTAATATCTAATAACTAATTATAATGTCTTTATCTAAAACTAAAGTAATTTGTTTGGTATGTTGGATTATTTCTATTGCTATACATCTATTTTTAAACAATTTTTTTATAATTTTTTTGGTCAATTCCTATACAGCTATGGGTAAAGTAATTTTTTTTTTTTTTTAGTACTTTAGATCTATGACTAAACTATTTTATGGTAATATTTTTGTTTAATTAGAAAATAATTATGTATCTAAATGTAATATGCATATAAAGAATTTAAAATAAAATATTTCTCTATACTATATTGTAATTGAAAATGTACACTAATGACTATATTTCTTAAATAACTATTGTATATATAAGAACTAATTTTAATATCTTTTTGTATAACAAATAATATTTTTTTTTTTTTATTGCTATACATCTATGACTAAACTAATTTATTGTAATATTTATATTTAATTAGAAAGTAAATATGTATTTAAATCTAATATGTATCTAAAGAATTTTAAATAAAATATTATTAGAGAGAATATTTGTAGTAAAGAGTATTTCACTACTGGGCAGCAATTTGACTTGAATGGGTGTATCCAACACTTTCACCTTAACATTGCATCGTATTTTCACTCGTGAAAAATCCACATATAACTGTCCATGTCCAAAAACTGTTTGTGACAAAAAAATCCATACTTTCTTCAGTGTATTGGCTTGGGATTTGTTGATGGTCATGGAAAAAGTAGACTTCACGGGAAATTGTTGACGTCTTAACTTGAAAGGTAAGGCAGTGTCTGATGGAGATAAATAAATCTTTGGAATAAACACCACATTTCCTTCTGCAGACCCAGTAATCACTTTTGCTTGAATGAGATTGTCAAACAAAGTGATGACAATGAAGCAATTCCCATTGCAAAGACCTTTTATGCTGTTAAAGGTGTGCAAAATCATGACAATGGTACCAATGTGTAATTTGAGGCGATGATAAGGCATTCCCATTGGTGTGAGTGAATGTAAAAATTCCACTGGATATTGGTCTGAATCTTCAGTCAGAATGGAATCATCACTAATGTACTCAGTGTATTCATCAACAATGCAATCCATAACCTGAGAGTTCACCATTTCCACATGGACATTTTTAGGACAAAGATTGTCATGTGATGCAGCAATGTGAATGCTTTCATTGTTATATCCATCAGGTATGTAAATGTAATATATATCGAAAGAATTTAAAATAAAATATTCTTATAGGCAATATTTTTTGTAAAGACTTTTTGTGAATGAGGCAGCAACTTTCCTTGAATGGGTGTATGCAGCATTTTCACCTTAACAATACATCTTCTTTTCACTCGTGAAAAAGCCACATATAACTGTCCATGTCCAAAAACGGGTTGTGGGGCAAAAAATCCCTACTTTCTCCACTGTTTGGCCTTGGGATTTGTTGATGATCATGGGAAAAGTAGACTTCACAGTAAATTGTCAATGTGTTAAGTTAAAGGTAAGGCAGTCTCTGATGGAGATAAATCAATCCTTGAAATAAACACCACATTTCCTTCTGCAGACCCAGAACTGACTTTTGCTTGAATAAGATTCTCAAACAAAGTGATCACAATGAAGCGATTCCCATTGCAAAGACCTTTTATGCTGTTAAAGGTGCGCAAAACCATGACAATGGTACCAATGTGTAATTTGAGGCGATGATAAGGCATTCCCATTGGTGTGAGTGAATGTAAAAATTCCACAGGATATTGGTCTGAATCTTCAGTCTGAATGGAATCATCACTAATGTACTCAGTGTATTCACCAGCAATGCAATCCATAACCTGAGAGTTCACCATTTCCACATGGACATTTTTAGGACAAAGATTGTCATGTGATGCAGCAATGTGAATGCTTTCATTGTTATATATTACATTTATATACATGATGGATATATCTAAAGAATTTAAAATAAAATATTCTTATAGACAATATTTTTTGTAAAGACTTTTTCTGAAAGAGGCAGCAACTTTCCTTGAATGGGTGTATGCAGTACTTTCACCTTAACAATACATCTTCTTTTCACTCGTGAAAAAGCCACATATAACTGTCCATGTCCAAAAACGGGTTGTGGGCAAAAAATCCCTACTTTCTCCACTCTTTGGCCTTGGGATTTGTTGATGGTCATGGGAAAAGTAGACTTCACGGTAAATTGTCAATGTGTTAAGTTAAAAGGTAAGCCAGTCTCTGATGGAGATAAATCAATCCTTGAAATAAACAACACATTTCCTTCTGCAGACCCAGAACTGACTTTTGCTTGAATAAGATTCTCAAACAAAGTGATCACAATGAAGCGATTCACATTGCAAAGACCTTTTATGCTGTTAAAGGTGCGCAAAACCATGACAATGGTACCAATGTGTAATTTGAGGCGATGATAAGGCATTCCCATTGGTGTGAGTGAATTTAAAAATTCCACTGGATGTTGGTCTGAATCTTCAGTCTGAATGGAATCATCACTAATGTACTCAGTGTATTCACCAGCAATGCAATCCATAACCTGAGAGTTCACCATTTCCACATGGACATTTTTAGGACAAAGATTGTCATGTGATGCAGCAATGTGAATGCTTTCATTGTTATATCCATCAGGTATGTAAATGTAATATATATCTATAAGAATATTTTATTATAAATTCTTTAGAGAATATTTTTTGTAAAGACTTTTTCAGAATGAGGCAGCAACTTTCCTTGAATGGGTGTATGCAGTACTTTCACCTTAACAATACATCTTCTTTTCACTCATGAAAAAGCCACATATAACTGTCCATGTCCAAAAATGAATTGTGGGGCAAAAAATCCCTACTTTCTCCAGTATTTGGCCTTGGGATTTGTTGATGGTCATGGGAAAAGTAGACTTCATGGGAAATTGTCGATGTGTTAACTTAAAATGTAAGGCAGTCTATGATGGAGATAAATCAATCCTTGAAATAAACAACACAATTCCTTCTGCAGACCCAGAACTGACTTTTGCTTGAATGAGATTGTCAAACAAAGTGATCACAATGAAGCGATTCCCATTGCAAACACCTTTTATGCTGTTAAAGGTGCGGAAAAGCATGACAATGGTACCAATGTGTAATTTGAGGCGATGATAAGGCATTCTCATTGGTGTGAGTGAATTTAAAAATTCCACTGGATCTTGGTCTGAATCTTCAGTCTGAATGGAATCATCACTAATGTACTGAGTGTATTCACCAGCAATGCAATCCATAACCTGAGAGTTCACCATTTCCACATGGACATTTTTAGGGCAAAGATTGTCATGTGATGCAGCAATGTGAATGCTTTCATTGTTATATCCATCATGTATGAAAGTGTAATATATATCTAAAGAATTTAAGATAAAATATTCTTATAGACAATATTTTTGTAAAGACTTTTTCAGAATTAGGCACCAACTTTCCTTGAATGGGTGTATCCAGCACTTTCACCTTAACATTACATCTTCTTTTCACTCGTGAAAAAGCCACATATAACTGTCCATGTCCAAAAACAGGTTCTGGCAAAAAAATCCCTACTTTCTCCAATGTTTGGCCTTGGGATTTGTTGATGGTCATGGCAAAAGCAGGCTTCAAGGGAAATTGTCGACGTCTTAACTTGAAAGGTAATCCAGTCTCTGATGGAGATAAATCAATCCTTGGAATAAACACCACATTTCCTTCTGCAGACCCAGTAATGACTTTTGCTTGAATCAGATTGTCAAACAAAGCAATGACAATCAAGCGAGTCCCATTGCAAAGACCTTTTCTGCTGTTAAAGTTGCGCAAAAGCATGACAATGGTACCGATTTTTAATTTGAGGCGATGAGAAGGCATTCCCGTTGGTGTGAGTGAATTCAAAAATTCCACTGGATATTGATCTGGATCTTCAGTCTCATCAGGATCAATGGAATCATCACTAATGTATTCAGTGTATTCACCAGCAATGCAATCCATGACCTTAGAGTTCACCATATCCACATGGTCATTTTTAGGGCAAAGAATGGCATGTGATGCAGCAATTCGAATGCTTTCATTGTTATCTACATCAATGACAATGTTTTCACCAAATATAGCAAGAATGATTGAGCCAGTGCAGATCATGTCTTGTGGGATTTCAATGGTATCATCTCCAAGGTTGAAATCATTAGACAATTCACCATTTCCCAGTTGAAGTAACCAACGGCTATAATCAGGATCAATGGAGCGCATATTGTTGAAGAGTGGCAATTGAGTGAAAAGCTGCCATTGTCGTGAGTATTTAATACAACTCTCTATAATGTCTGTTCTTGTACCATGTGGGATGATAGGCAGACACTGTCGAAAGTCTCCTCCCAGAACAATGACTTTCCCTCCAAAAGGTGTTGTATTTTTCTTGGCGATATCTGTTGTCATGACATCACGTAAAAGTTGATCTATCACATGCAATGCATATTTAGATAAGAGAGTGGACTCGTCAATAATGAAAAGTTTGGTACTTTTCAAATGTTGTGCAGCATCTGTATCATTTTTAATCCTTGAAACGGAAGTTTCATTGATTGGAATTGGTATTCCGTAAAGCGAATGGATAGTTCTACCTCCTTGCAGTAAGTTAGCTGCAATCCCTGTACTGGCTGCAGGTGAGACAATTTCGCCTTCTCCTCTTAGTTCATGAATTAATAAATCATACAGATATGTTTTGCCACTGCCACCTGGACCGTCAATGAAAAAGCACTTAGGTTGTCCACTTCTATCGTATAAAGCTTGATTGATCACATCATAGGCCAAAAGTTGGTGGTCATTTAAAGTAGCTTTCATTTGCTGAGCTCTTCTTAACTCATCATCCTTGTTGTATAGTGGAGCGATGTATGGCTTTCTTTTTGGTCGTGGTAGATTAAAATCAGTAAAAGTTTTGCCATGAAATTTTAGAATAGTTTGGACATCAGTCATAGCATATCCTTCACAATTCTCACACTCCTCAGTGTTGGAGTGATATGCATGGCAGTAGTCTTGGATAAAGTCTTCTTTAAATTCTTTCCACAACTCCAATGGATGAGCTGGAGGACCAAAAATACATATATATGCGAACATATCACGAAGCTGTGCAGGCATGTTGAGAACACAGGCATCCAATAAAGTATTTCTCCAAACAGTGTCATCGAAGAGCAATCCAAGAGCTAATGCTGCCTCTTTGAAAGTTGGGTATGTCACTTCATTAACAGTCTTAATGTTGTCAAAACTTGTTGCTCCTTTGACATGCAGTAACAACAACCTTAAATAGTACCGTTCTTGATCTTTCATACTGACAGTATACATTCTTCCAATCACTGAAGAACCTCCTCGCTTTCTAACTTCCCATGCACCTTCTTTCCAAACATAGTACTCTGGAATTTGGCGGTAGAAGTAATCATGAGCATGCGGGTCACTCTCATTCAGCTCAAAGTAGCCCATCAGAGTAGATTTTCTGTGCATTGTGGAACTGATGTCGTCAACAGAGTCATCCTCATGAAAATAAAGCGGTTGAGAATGTGGGAGATGTACAGCAAGGCGAATAATGGAGTGCGATTGTCTATGCATCGGGTAAGCAAATATTCGCCAAGCTGCCTCCGGTGCACTGACGTATCTTGAATCCATGAATTGATGTGTTTCATCATGGTGGATATTAGTTTGGCAAATTTCAAGATTGGCTTTATCATGTCCTTTGTAGACATATTTGAAGAGGTATTTAACACTTTGAATGGAAGCACATACCTCAACATTAATATGACACTTGTATGTTAATAGTAGGTAAGGGTTATAGGGAACAACCCAAGAATTATCAATCATCTTTGAACGTATTTGAAACGATGATCCTTCCTTTCTTTGATAAGTAGGGTATGCATCCTTAGCTATGAGTGTTCTTGGTTGGAAATCTTTAGGAAAACCTTTCTTACACTTGCCAAGATCCATACATGGAGAATTGGGGTTGTGTTGACCACAGGGTCCATGAATCATGTGTTGCATCACAATGTCATGGAGCAGAGGGTATTCTTCTGGATCAGGGATTTCAGCCCAAACTATATTATCCACTTCAACCTCAGTTCTTAGTTTGGATTTGCCATCCAGAATGATCAAAATGTGAGCGTGTGGTAGGCCACGCTTTTGGAATTCAATAACATGAACCATTGCACAAACTTTGCCAAATAATCCAGTGTTAATTTCTTTTAATAGTGCTTCCAATTTAATTCTGAAGACACGGGCCACTAAATCAGGTCTATGTTCCACACGCTGCCATGGCTCTAAATTGTTTGTAATCTCCCTCCATTTAGGATTACAGGTCATGGTTACAAAAAGATCTGGTCGTCCAAATTTAGTCACAATAGCCATGGCATCCTGATAGCGTTGCTGCATGTTTCTGGGACTGCCTTCAAAAGAAGATGGTAAAATGACCGTCTTGCCAATGGGAATACCTTTGTCAACAGATTGTTTCAGAAGATGTTCCTGGAGTACGCAATAATCCTCCACTTTTAAATCCTTTTGATGATGACGGATAAAATTTAAGCGATTAGCCTCGATTTTTACATACGCATCCACTAAGTACTGCTGTGTTAGTTTGCCACCATTCAGGACAGGATTGAACTGATTCCGTACAGACAGCAAATAGCAGTAATACTGGAGCTGTGTAATCCGGCGTTGACTTTTGCCTTGATGCTTGAGTCCCTCATGCCAGCCTTGTTCTCCATGAGGAAAAAATAAAGGATAGAGTAATGCATCTAAATTGCTGTGTAGAATACTGACTTGCTGTGTTTTTGGGGCCAAGGGGTTATTTGGATCAGGTTTCAAATGAATTAAAATGTCTCTATTGAATGGTGGCTCTCCATCAGCATTTTCAAAGACCACAGCAACTTCATTGGCAGTAGGATTGTTATAGCGTCTCGGGTCTTGGCCTCTGTCTTGTTTAATGGCCATGATAATATTTGGCATTTTTGTGCCATGTTCTCTTGCCTTCTGTTCTTCTTCTACTTCAACTTGACGTAGCATTTTGTAGGCCGAAACAAAGGGATTAATATTATCCAATTGAAGAGCAATGATACTCATTAAAGTAGCATTACATTTAACATTTTCTGGAGACTGTAGCCGTTGGTCAGTAGCGCTTAGAGTATCTAAAATGTACAGTTGTGCATATGCTGGAGTTTGATCTTGAGCAGGATGGAGTGTTCCAGTGCGATGATAAATTTGCCCATGAATACGAAAGCAGTATGGTCCATGTCCAGGAGGTAGAGAAACATGGGCACCCATGGAGGCAAAAGCAAAAGAACTATTAATGCTCCTTATATTCTCCATCAAATTTTGACTGTACTCACTCTCTCCTTTCAGCAGGCGTTGGAAGACGTGCGGGTATTGAGGTAATGGTACCTTTACTTTTCCCTTGTGGCAACAAAGAGTAAACTGTTGATCTGATGGTCGTTCAGCAGTAAAATGTCGAGCCTCACAATGTTCACATATTACATTCATGAAACCACAGAAATGTTCTGGAATAACATGATCCTGATCAATAAATCCCCTTTCATGTAGAAGAGATGAATAGAATGAACGTAGAAATTTATTATGTAATCCTACATAAATGAGACGTGGAAGGGATGTAGATTCCAAACATTCAATAAATGAAGAAGTGGAATATAAATTCCGTTCTGCCTGTTGCAATATAGAAGTGGAAGAAGAAGTTTGACGTTCTTCACGACGTAATGTAGCCAAATGGGCCAAGTGGACTTGTCTAGATGTAGGAGATTGTGTATCTTGACGCATCTGTCTTGTCCTTTTAAGCCTCAAAATTTTACACTGTTTGCTGTATGGCGTCTCCTCAGCACAGTGTTTTCGTTTAGATGTGGCCTTGCGATGCAGTAAAGGCTGTTCAGTTGTAGTCAAGATAGTAGAAGAAGAGGTGGCAGGAGTCTGAGCATCAGACAAAGAGGTGGCAGCAGTCAGAGCATCAGATGAAGAGGTGGCAGCAGTCTGAGGATCAGACGAAGAGGTGGCAGGAGTCTGAGCATCAGACAAAGAGGTGGCAGCAGTCTGAGGATCAGATGAAGAGGTGGCAGCAGTCTGAGGATCAGACGAAGAGGTGGCAGCAGTCTGAGGATCAGACGAAGAGGTGGCAGCAGTCTGAGGATCAGACGGATCTCCTGCAGGCATTAACTTTTTCTGTTTGCGTCGTTGAGGCAGAGTGATAGATTTTTTGCCTAATCGTTCTGTCCTTCCTTCTAAAGACTGTATTGAAAGGGGTGTTTTCAAAGCAGACTTTTCCTTGTCCAAGGGAAGTTGTCTTTCTTCCGAACTCTCCTCCACACCCTTCTTGTGCATACGCACAGACACCTTGCGAACCTTTCCTTTTTTGATTTCCATAGAGGTAATGGGAGGTATTAAAGGCAGTTCACTTGGTAAAATGTCAGTACACGAAGAGGCAGGAGTATCATCTGTGTCAGACGGTTCTTCAGTGACTGGAATTTTTGTTTGTTTGCCTGTGGAACGTGCAGTCATGGCTCTTGTTTGCATTTGTTGGCTTGTTTTTTCAGAAGACACTCCCGAAATACGTGTATGTAAAGCGGTCTTTGCAGCATCCAACGAAAAACGTCTCAGTGGAGAAGAGAGTTTACCAAAGCGTTTGAGTTTAGCAGCCTTAGCCCTATCTAACCGAATACGTCTCTCTTCAGAAGTCTCATTTGCAATACGTTTGGCGTGAGCAGCCTTAACACGATCTAAGCGAATACGTCTCCTTTCTAAGGTCTCTTCAGCAAGGCGTTTTGCCTTAGCAGCCTTATCAGTATCTAAGCGAAGACGCCTCTCTTCTGAAGTCTCCTTTGCAGTACGTTTCTCCTTAGCAGCCTTACGCAGATCTAAACGAACACGTTTCTCTTCCAAACTCTCCTCTGCAATGCGTTTAGCTTTAGCAGCCTTATCTTGATCTAACCGACGGCGTCTCTGTTCCAAAGTTTTCTCTGCACGCTTCTTCTTCGGTGTAGATGCAGCCTCCTTGGCAAGAGTGATATTTTGTGTTGGAGAACTCATCTTACAAAGAATAGTCAGCGAATCAAATCCAAAATGAGCTAGAGTGTGTTAGTTAAGGAAACAATGAATAATAACTGTGTAAACAGACAAAAACAATAAAACTAAAGTATGGTTTTCCAAAACCTGTGATAATGAAATGATAGACTTATTTAAAGTAACAAAGAAAGATGTAATGATGTTAACTGTATGGAGTATTGAATGGCAATGAGTGTGTTAAAATTCCTTAAAGTGCCGTGAAAGCATAAAAAATGGATGTAATGAGCCTTTGCGATACACGGTATGAAAGCAAATTTTCAACATTGTAATAAAAACGTTAATAGAATCTGGATGACATTAATTTCTGCATAACCACCAGCAATGTTGTTGTTTCATAAGGTGTTTAAAAAAAACTGAGTTACGGTAAATTTCTACCAAGAACTAAAGGTTTTGGTATTATATCAGAAGTAGTGGTTTTATTTTTGTTGGTGGAATAGGGGAAACATCGGGCTAAACGTGAAGTATGAAATGGCAGAATGTGACAAAGCAGGCAGAAAAAAGAAATAAGGCAACTTGCGTATGAGATATTGTAAGAGTCAGATCAATGTAAAAAGTAACGTAAATGCAATGATATAGTGTAACGTTACGCAACTACAGCCCTGGTGACGGGTATGGATAAATCGAGTTTAAATTTAAAATCTTAGGCCATGTTATAAAAGTATGTAAATGTGCATATACAATGGACGTGTGAAAGGGTACCCAGTCAGTAATAGAGTATAAAATATTATGTATGTAAAAGTAGTGAATATCCTACTGGAATGACAGAGACTTTGACATGAGCATTAATTTCAAATAGCATCATAAGCATTGGAAAAACAGCATCTGGTGCATGTGGCACATAGCCACAGCATAACTGCAGGACTTGCAAGCGTTTACGTGAATCCCCATACTCATTATAATCGGCATAATAGTCAGTATGTATTTATTTGCAGTAGGTGCAGCAATTTGGATTTTGCACTTGTAGCAGGTCCTGTATGGAAAAAAAAAGATGGTTGACCACGCTTTTTATGGTGGCGGGAGCTGTGGCAAGTTCCCCTATACGTACAATGGGGATTAGCGGAACGACACTGCAAGTGCAACAGTTATGTGGTGGCAATGCAGCAAAGCAAGCGGATGCAATTGTGTCAGGACATCTAGTGCAATTTCAAATAACCGCTGATGTCAACTGTGCAGGTAGCATTACCACCAAAGTGTTAAAAATAAGACAGGTAGTAGTGCAACAGAGGCATTAGTAAGAAAAATAATAAAAATTGACATATAATGGGTTAACGTACTCGTAACGGTGTGATGACTGACTCCTAACTCCAAAAGAAAAAGTCAAAGAGCCAGTAAGTAGTTAATATAACATTGGCACGCATAAAAAATACTGGACGATTAATAAAAATAAAATTAGTATGAAAGTATATTGTAATTAAATGCCAGTAGTATACCACATAGTGACATAGACAGTGAATAGTCAAAACAATAGAAGACGTTAATGTAGGACTTACATCGTATAAAAGTTTGTGGATGTTAAAATAAATTTCAAATAGTATAGAAGAGTTTAAATTGCAAATGCCCTGAGTACAGGACGTAGTAACACAGTTAGTGAATAGCAAACTGAAAGTAGGGGGTTAATGTAGCATTTCGAACCCTATAAAACATAGTGTTGGAAAACAAAATGGCAAATGGCATAGAAGAGGATAATGTATAAATGGCCTTAGTGGACCACATAGTGAGATAGCAAGTGGGGCAGAAATAGAATAGAACGGGTTAATGTACAAATTGCCTTATAGCCCTTTCACATCAACTGTTTAGATAAAATTGCGGTAGATGCATTGAAAAAAAAAGCATCTGCTGCGATAGCCACATGAACATTGCAGTTGCAGTGCGGTAGCAGTAATCCCTATAGAAACCATAAGGGGCCTTGCGGCCGGTGCGATTTAGCAGTTGCGTCAAGTGTTGCTACAAAAAAAAATGAACTTGGCGCACCTGCCGCAAGTATTCCTATAGTTTGTATAGGTATTCCCGCAACAGCGCAGCAAGTGCAAGGTTTAATCGGCAATCGCAGCAGATGGGTTTTTTTCTGGCCATGTGTGTTGAAATTGTAAAAGCACAGATGTCCAGCAGATAGTGACACAGTAATTGAATAGGAAACAGAATAGAAGGGGTTAATGTATAAGTTTAAACCCTATGAAATAGTCATGGTGCAACTAAAATAGAAAAGGCATAGAAGAGGTTAATGTAAAAATGTCCTTAGTACAGGAGATAGTGAGATACGCAGTGTGGCACTAATAGAATAGAAGGGGTTACTATAAAAAAGGCCGTAGTACAGCAGATAGTGAGATAGGCAGTGTAGGACTAATAGAATAGAAAGGGTTAATATTAAAATGGCCGTAGTACAGGACATAGTGAGATAGGCAGTGTAGCACAAGAGAATACAAAGGGTTAATATTAAAATGGCCGTAGTACAGCACATAGTGAGATAGGCTGTGTAGCAGTAATAGAATAGAAGGGTTAATATTAAAATGGCCGTAGTACAGCAGATAGTGAGATAGGCAGTGTAGGAGTAATATAATAGAAAGGGTTAATATTAAAATGGCCGTAGTACAGGAGATAGTGAGATAGGCAGTGTAGGATTAATAGAATAGAAAGGGTTCATATAAAAATGGGCGTAGTACAGCACATAGTGAGATAGATAGTGTAGCACTAATAGAATAGAAAGGGTTAATATTAAAATGGCCGTAGTAGAGGACATAGTGAGATAGGCAGTGTAGCACTAATACAATAGAAAGGGTTAATATTAAAATGGCCGTAGTAGAGACATAGTGAGATAGGCAGTGTAGCACTAATACAATAGAAAGGGTTCATATAAAAAAGGATGTAGTACAGCACATAGTGAGATAGGCAGTGTAGCACTAATAGAATAGAAAGGGTTATAATATAAAAATGGCCGTAGTACAGCAGAGAGTGAGATAGGCAGTGTAGCAGTAATAGAATAGAAAGGGTTAATATTAAAATGGCCGTAGTAGAGCAGATAGTGAGATAGGCAATGTAGCAGTAATAGAATAGAAAGGGTTAATATTAAAATGGCCGTAGTACAGCAGATAGTGATATAAGCAGTGTAGGATTAATAGAATAGAAAGGGTTAATATTAAAAAGGCCGTAGTACAGCAGATAGTGATATAAGCAGTGTAGGAGTAATAGAATAGAAAGGGTTAATATTAAAATGGCCGTAGTACAGAACATAGTGAGATAGGCAGTGTAGCAGTAATAGAATAGAAAGGGTTAATGTTAAAATGGCCGTAGTAGAGCAGATAGTGATATAGGCAGTGTAGCACTAATAGAATAGAAAGGGTTAATATTAAAATGGCCGTAGTAGAGCAGATAGTGAGATAGGCTGTGTAGCAGTAATAGAATAGAAAGGGTTAATAATAAAATGGCCGTAGTAGAACAGAGAGTGAGATACACAGTGTAACATTAATAGAATAGAAAGGGTTAATATTAAAATGGCCGTAGTACAGCACATAGTGAGATAGGCAGTGTAGGACTAATAGAATAGAAAGGGTTAATATTAAAATGGCCGTAGTACAGGAGATAGTGAGATAGGCAGTGTAGGATTAATAGAATAGAAAGGGTTAATATTAAAATGGCCGTAGTACAGCAGAGAGTGAGATAGGCTGTGTAGCACTAATAGAATAGAAAGGGTTAATATTAAAATGGCCGTAGTAGAGAACATAGTGAGATAGCCAGTGTAGCAGTAATAGAATCGAAAGGGTTAATAATAAAATGGCCGTAGTACAGCAGAGAGTGAGATAGGCAGTGTGGCAGTAATAGAATAGAAAGGGTTAATATAAAATGGCCGTAGTACAGCAGATAGTGAGATAGGCAGTGTAGCAGCAATAGAATAGAAAGGGTTAATATTAAAATGGCCGTAGTACAGCACATAGTGAGATAGGCAGTGTAGGACTAATAGAATAGAAAGGGTTAATATTAAAATGGCCGTAGTACAGTACATAGTGAGATAGGCAGTGTAGGAGTAATAAAATAAATGGGTTAAAATTAAAATGGCCGTAGTAGAGAACATAGTGAGATAGGCAGTGTAGCAGTAATAGAATAGAAGGGGTTAATATTACAATGGCCTTAGTACTGCACATAGTCAGATAGCAAATAGAGGAGAAGTGGAATAGAAGGGGTTAATCAAGTATGAAAAGAAGAGGGCACTATGGATAAATGTAGCTGATATATAATGTGTAAAAAGAAAGGGTTAATATAAGCATAGGCATTAGGAATATATAGTCTGTTGTGAGAATGTACTGTGAAAACAGCTTTTTCACTTTTACATTTTTCAACATTTCAAATTTCCCGCTCTAAGATGGCCGAGGGGAAATCTTCATTCATAAAATGGCGCTAGACTTCAGCCGCCGTGTGATTGGCCAGCGTAATCTTCATACACATGGCGCCGTGAATCCGGTTGGTCGGCGCAATTGTGTGAAGATGCCGCTGTCCAATCACAACTCAGCGGGGCGGAGCTACAAACTTACAGCCGGCCGAACGGCATATCCGAAAATCGTACCAGGCGCTCGGCCAGAAAAATTTCGAAGTCCCCGCTGAGCGGCGACCAATCGGAATCAAAGCGCCATAAAGAAGAACCAATCAGAATCGCGGCTTATTTCTCAATGGATGTCTACGGGAAGTCGACATCCAATGAGAATCGCGGCGGGAAGTTTGAAAAAGCACGGAACTTTCCTTGCCGAGCCCCTGGAGCGATTTTCGGACACGGCGTTCGGGAGAGTGGAAGTGTATAGCTCCGCCCCGCTGAATTGTGATAGGACAGCGGCATCTTCAGACAATAGCGCCGACCAACCGGATTGACGGCGCCATGTGTATGAAGATTCCGCTGGCCAATCACACGGCGGCTGAAGTCTAGCGCCATTTTATGAATGAAGATGTCGCGTCCGCCATCTTAGAGCGGCGAGTTGTACGGGCGGCGCGTGAATGGATGTTCGGACACAGCGGTCTCATAGACCGCGGAGGCCGCTAGAAGCGCCGAAGTTTGCGCTTGTAGCGCAGAAGTCGGCGCTTGCAGCGGCGAAGTGTCCGAACAGTGGCGGACGCTCCATGCAGCGGCGATTGGCGCTGCATGGCGCAAAATAGTAAAAGTGGTGAAAAAGAAAGATAGTAAAAAAGAGGTGAAAATAAAAGTCAGCATCAGGACTATAGGCTCTGATGTGAAAAGGTAGATTGTCCAAAGGATATCTTAGCTGATCAATCGCAGATCCCGATCCGGCGCTTGCTTCCCGACGTCCCGCACGATGGATGGATATCTCGGCTCCAATGTTGTCCAACAGACGGTCCAGCGGTAGCTTCTCGTTGTCCTCGAAAGACCCTCAGGAAGGATGGATTTCTCGGCAGAAAAATACTCCAACAGATAGTCCAGCGATAGGTTCTCGTTCTCCCACAAAGAGGATTCAAAGAGGTAGAAGATTCAAATTTCGCGCGATAAATAAGCGGGCTTATCTGATTGGAGGGCGGCAACTTCAGAAAGCTGGCGCCATGAATGTCATTGGTCGCTATGTATTTTCAAAAAAGGCGCGGCGATTGTGATTGGACGGCGCCTTCCTATGGAGAGAGATAGAGAAAAGAGGCGATGTTATGGGCGAGACGCTGGTTGCAGCGGGCAGACGACTCGGCTCAGAGCCATAATTCGACGGGACTGTAAAGTGTCAATCAGCGAGTCGCGTTAATAAATAGCGTAATAGCAACGACTGTGTGTGTTTTTTTTTTTTTTTTTTTTTTTTTGTTTTATTTGTTATTTTTTATAAATTTTTTTGTTTTGTTTGTTATTATTTAATAATATTTTTTTAATAATTTTTGTGATTATTAAAATTTTTATAATTTTTTTTTGATTAGTATGTTTTTTTAATTTTATTATTTGGATATAATTATTTTTAATATTTTTTTTTTTGCTTTTTTAAATAATTGTTAATAATCGGAAAATTTTAATAATATTTTTGTAATTTTTATTTTTAATTTTTTTATTAATATTTCTGTATGTTATTTTTAAATTATTTAAATAATTATTTGTAATTATTTATTTATTTATGTTATTTTATTTTATTTTAATTTTTTATTTTATTATTTAAATTTAGATAATTATGTGTAAAATTATAATTTTGTTATTTTTTGGTATGATTATTTTTGTATTATTTTTTAATTATTTTAAAAAATTTTTTTTATTATTTAATTTTTTTTTTTTTTTAAGTAAGATGGAGACAAAGTTCTCATTCAGGTCCGCCTTTTTTCAATTTTTTTCGAATTATTTTTATTTAATTATTTATTATTTTTTAATGATTTTTTTATTATTTTTTTATTATTTTTAAATGATTATTTTTTTTTTTTAATTTATTTTTTGTTTTTAGGTTAGACGGAGAGACAGTTCTCATTCAGGTCCGACCTTTTTTTTTTTTTTTTTTTAATATTATTTTTATGTAATTATTTATTATTTTTTAATGATTTTTTTATTATTTTTTTATTATTTTTAAATGATTATTTTTATTATTTAATTTATTTATTTTTTTTAGGTTAGACGGAGAGACAGTTCTCATTCAGGTCCGACCTTTTTTTTTTTTTTTTAATATTATTTGTATTTATTTATTTATTATTTTTTAATGATTTTTTTATTATTTTTTTAATATTTTTAAATGATTATTTTTATTATTTAATATATTTATTTTTTTTAGGTTAGACGGAGAGACAGTTCTCATTCAGGTCCGACCTTTTTTTTTTTTTTTTTAATATTATTTTTATGTAATTATTTATTATTTTTTAATGATTTTTTTATTATTTTTTTATTATTTTTAAATGATTATTTTTATTATTTAATTTATTTATTTTTTTTAGGTTAGACGGAGAGACAGTTCTCATTCAGGTCCGACCTTTTTTTTTTTTTTTTTAATATTATATTTATTTATTTATTTATTATTTTTTAATGATTTTTTTATTATTTTTTTATTATTTTTAAATGATTATTTTTATTATTTAATATATTTATTTTTTTTAGGTTAGACGGAGAGACAGTTCTCATTCAGGTCCGACCTTTTTTTTTTTTTTTTTAATATTATTTTTATGTAATTATTTATTATTTTTTAATGATTTTTTTATTATTTTTTTATTATTTTTAAATGATTATTTTTATTATTTAATTTATTTATTTTTTTTAGGTTAGACGGAGAGACAGTTCTCATTCAGGTCTGACCTTTTTTTTTTTTTTTTAATATTATATTTATTTATTTATTTATTATTTTTTAATGATTTTTTTATTATTTTTTTATTATTTTTAAATGATTATTTTTATTATTTAATATATGTATTTTTTTTAGGTTAGACGGAGAGACAGTTCTCATTCAGGTCCGACCTTTTTTTTTTTTTTTTTTAATATTATTTTTATGTAATTATTTATTATTTTTTAATGATTTTTTTATTATTTTTTTATTATTTTTAAATGATTATTTTTATTATTTAATTTATTTATATTTTTTTTAGGTTAGACGGAGAGACAGTTCTCATTCAGGTCCGACCTTTTTTTTTTTTTTTTTAATATTATTTTTATTTATTTATTTATTATTTTTTAATGATTTTTTTATTATTTTTTTATTATTTTTAAATGATTATTTTAATTATTTAATATATTTATTTTTTTTAGGTTAGACGGAGAGACAGTTCTCATTCAGGTCCGACCTTTTTTTTTTTTTTTTAATATTATTTTTATTTAATTAATTATTATTTTTTAATGATTTTTTTATTATTTTTTTATTATTTTTAAATGATTATTTTTATTATTTAATTTATTTATTTTTTTTAGGTTAGACGGAGAGACAGTTCTCATTCAGGTCCGACCTTTTTTTTTTTTTTTTTAATATTATATTTATTTATTTATTTATTATTTTTTAATGATTTTTTTATTATTTTTTTATTATTTTTAAATGATTATTTTTATTATTTAATATATTTATTTTTTTTAGGTTAGACGGAGAGACAGTTCTCATTCAGGTCCGACCTTTTTTTTTTTTTTTTTAATATTATTTTTATGTAATTATTTATTATTTTTTAATGATTTTTTTATTATTTTTTTATTATTTTTAAATGATTATTTTTATTATTTAATTTATTTATTTTTTTTAGGTTAGACGGAGAGACAGTTCTCATTCAGGTCCGACCTTTTTTTTTTTTTTTTAATATTATTTTTATTTAATTATTATTTTTTTTTTAATGATTTTTTTAATATTTTTTTATTATTTTTAAATGATTATTTTTATTATTTATGTTATTTATTTTTTTTAGGTTAGACGGAGAGACAGTTCTCATTCAGGTCCGACCTTTTTTTTTTTTTTTTGTAATATTATTTTTATTTAATTATTTATTATTTTTTAATGATTTTTTTATTATTTTTAAATTATTTTTAAATGATTATTTTTATTATTTAATTTATTTATTTTTTTTAAGACAGAGTGAGACGCAGTTCTCATTGCGGTCCGCCTTTTTTTTCCCCCATTAACATACATGACTGGTGTGTCGGCGATTTTATGGCCGGGCACCTGGTTCTATTAGTCGGCCCTAAAATCGCGGACACAGCGCTAATGCATCTCTATGCCCAGTGAGGCCGATTTCGGATTGAACGCCGACCAATCAGAATTCGAGCTCACTGGCCATAGACATGCATTAGCGGTGTGTCCGCGATTTTAGGGCCGACTAATAGAACCAGATGGGCGGGCATAAAATCGCCGACACACCGGTAATGTATGTCAATGGGTAAAAATAAGTCGGACCTGAATGAGAACTGCGTGTCAGTTGTGAGGGGCTCTTCTGATTGGCTGAGGGCAGTATACATCGACCAATCAGAAGAGGGCCTCAGATCTGATTGAGATACAATGGGGGATTTTAGTTCCATTGTATGTGAATGAGAACGAAGAGGACGTCGGAGGTGGAAGATCCCCGGGGCCGGAAGAAGAGGCAGAGATGGCGAAAAGAAGACAGAAGACCCCCGGGGCCGGACGAAGAGGCGGAGATGGCGGAAAGAATACAGAAGACCACCGGGGCCGGAGGAAGAGGACGGCTGGCCGGACGGAGGACTTGTGGATCGGACGGACGATCAGATGACTTGAAGGCATGTAAGTGATCGACGGGGACGTTAGCTAGGGCACGGCGGGGGTTAGAGGTGTAGGAGCTTAGGTGACAGCGGCGTTAGGTTAGGGACCTGCGGGGGCTTAGGGTGTAGGGCTTTAGCGAGAGGGGCAGGGGAGAGCGGCGGGAGGTCAGGGGCAGCGGTGCCTTAGGGCATAGGCGTCGGGGCTTAGGGGTATGGGCGGGTGGGGTGCGGCGGTGTTAGCGACAGCGGCGGGCATAGATGGGGCGGGTCGGGGCTTAGGGTATAGGGGTGCGGCGGTGTTAGCGACAGCGGCGGGTCTTAGGGGTATCGGCGGGTGGGGTGCGGCGGTGTTAGCGACAGCGGCGGGCATAGATGGGGCGGGTCGGGGCTTAGGGTATAGGGGTGCGGCGGTGTTAGCGACAGCGGCGGGGCTTAGGGGTATCGGCGGGTGGGGTGCGGCGGTGTTAGCGACAGCGGCGGGCATAGATGGGGCGGGTCGGGGCTTAGGGTATAGGGGTGCGGCGGTGTTAGCGACAGCGGCGGGCATAGATGGGGCGGGTCGGGGCTTAGGATATAGGGGTTCGGCGGTGTTAGCGACAGCGGCGGGCATAGATGGGGCGGGTCGGGGCTTAGCGGCATAGGCGTCGGGGCTTAGGGGTATCGGCGGGTGGGGTGCGGCGGTGTTAGCGACAGCGGCGGGCATAGATGGGGCGGGTCGGGGCTTAGGGTATAGGGGTGCGGCGGTGTTAGCGACAGCGGCGGGCATAGATGGGGCGGGTCGGGGCTTAGCGGCGGGCATAGATGGTGCGGGTCGGGGCTAAGGCTATAGGGGTGCGGCGGTGTTAGCGACAGCGGCGGGCATAGATGGGGCGGGTCGGGGCTTAGGGTGTAGGGGTGCGGCGGTGTTAGCGACAGCGGCGGGCATAGATGGGGGGGTCGGGGCTTAGCGGCGGGCATAGATGGTGCGGGTCGGGGCTAAGGCTATAGGGGTGCGGCGGTGTTAGCGACAGCGGCGGGCATAGATGGGGCGGGTCGGGGCTTAGGGTATAGGGGTGCGGCGGTGTTAGCGACAGCGGCGGGCATAGATGGGGCGGGTCGGGGCTTAGCGGCGGGCATAGATGGTGCGGGTCGGGGCTAAGGCTATAGGGGTGCGGCGGTGTTAGCGACAGCGGCGGGCATAGATGGGGCGGGTCGGGGCTTAGGGTGTAGGGGTGCGGCGGTGTTAGCGACAGCGGCGGGCATAGATGGGGCGGGTCGGGGCTTAGTGTAAGAGCGGCAGGAGAGTGTAGTGTACAGCGCGATGGTATACTACAGTCCCATGGCGCTTATGGTCATGGGACTGTAGTATACTATAGCGGTGTAGAGTAGAGTAGTAGGGGCTTAGTAGGGGATTGTGTGTCTTGTAGTAGGGGCTTCTGTGTCTTGTTTGGCGGGGTAGTGTGTAAGAGCGGCAGGAGGCTGTAGTGTACAACGCGATGGTATACTACAGTCCCATGGCGCTTATGGGCATGGGACTGTAGTATACTATAGCGGTGTACAGTAGAGTAGTAGAGGCTTCTGTGGCTTGGTTGGTGGGTGGCAGCGACTCGCAATGCCCGCTTCGCGGGCATTGCTTCGCGATGCTGCAACGACTCGCAATGCCCGCTTTGCGGGCATTGCTTCGTGAGTCGCCTTGGCCGCTACGCGGCCACGGGGAGAGTCCAGGAGAAGCAGCTCGGACTCGCTAACCAAGCCACCGGAAGCAGCGCCGCTCCGACGGAAGTCGCTACGGCAATTATATAATAGATATATATATATATATATATATATATATATATATATATATATATATTATATATAATGACATAAGTACATATTAGTATCATATAATTATTGTGCACCCTTTCTTCTCATAAACTAAGCCTACTAATCAAGCACTCAAGCATTATCTTTGGTGCTATGTGACTGGTCCAATCATCAGTTTGACTAGGTAAAACATCTGCCATTATTTTCAAATACAAGGGGACAAAACTGCACCACTTATCCAGGATACCTTTTGTGTAAACGCTTATTCACTTTGAGAAGGAAATCACCATTAAATTTTCCTTATTCCCTAGTGGTGCTCATCCAAAAGAGATAGTCTCCATAAAATACTCCAAAAGCAAGTATTTAGAAAGGCGGTGGAACTCACCGAATACTTCTTAAAAATGTCTTTTTATTCTATCACTTTAAAATTCATGCTGGTGTGCATTGGGGTTGGATGCAGGAGATATCAGACAACAGCCATTTTGTGCCCTTTCACCATTTTTACAGGTACTATAAGAAGTATCTGGTGAGTGCCGACTCATTTTCTAAGTACTTGGGCTTGAAGTATAACATCTGCCATTAGCCGAATTTGCTGTTAACTTTCACTATCAAGAATCTATCATAACTCCCTTTTTTCTATATTCTCGGGTTTGATCCTCATTTTGGCTTGTTTTCAACCATGATGTTGGATACTCCAGAGGTTGAAAAATCTATGGATAAACTAAGTTATCTGGTCTGAACTCAGACAGAACCTGAAAAGGGCACAGGGTGGTCAAGCTTCAGCTGCTAATAAAATACATTTTGGGGGCCCAAGCTTTGGGGTTGGGGACCAGTTATAGTTTTCCATAAAAATTATCAAACGTAAGGTTCCGTCTTCTAAGTTGGGTCCCAGATTTAATGGATGTTATGAGATAATCGAGGTCATTTACCCTGCAGCTTTCCATCTGAAACTTACTTCATCCTTTAAAGGGATCCTGTCACCCCCAAAACACCTTTAAACCTATTAAAACCTGTCCCTAGAGCATATTAACACTTACCCTACACTCCTTTTAGCTCCTAAATGCACATAATCAAAGTGAATAAAAACGTTTTATAAGTACCTCATTACTGATGATAATGAGTGACTATGCTATTCATAGTCACTCATCCAGACTGCCCCTCTTCATACTATCACGCCTCAATAGGCGTGATCTTCATGATAGATTCAAATTGCAGCCTCCCTGCACGCCTCCCCGCTGTGTCCTGTGTCTGCCGGGCTTCAGCGTGGGGCTGTATGACGCGATCCGCGTCATTTCCGGCGCCGGGTGACGTTTTTACATCCGCGCCGCTGTTAGCTTTAAGTCCCGCACTGCGCATGCGCATGCGCAGTGCGCATGCACAGTGCGCATTTTGAAGCTGACAGAGCGGCGCGGCTGTAGTACGTCACCCGGCGCCGGAAATGACGCGGATCGCGTCATACAGCCCCACGCTGAAGCCCGGCAGACACAGGACACAGCGGGGAGGCGCGCAGGGAGGCTGCAATTTGAATCTATCATGAAGATCACGCCTATTGAGGCGTGATAGTATGAAGAGGGGCAGTCTGGATGAGTGACTATGAATAGCATAGTCACTCATTATCATCAGTAATGAGGTACTTATAAAACGTTTTTATTCACTTTGATTATGTGCATTTAGGAGCTAAAAGGAGTGTAGGGAAAGTGTTAATATGCTCTAGGGACAGGTTTTAATAGGTTTAAAGGTGTTTTGGGGGTGACAGGATCCCTTTAAGATACTCAAAGTGTTTCTTAAGTCTCTCCTCAACTATATTGTTCCCCTATACACTAAGTCATAAATCCTCTTCCTCTTGTCTTAGTTAAGAGTAATCTGGAGTATGAGATGCAGAGAATTCTTGATCTTAATATTATAAGAGGGTCTGTGGAATATCTGGTACATTGGAGGGGTTATGATCCAGAGGAGAAACCCTGGACTCCTGCGAGTAATATCTACTGTTACCCAGTAATCCTGGCCTTAAGGGTCCGAAGGTCCCTCATACTCTAACATCTCCACCAGAGCCTTTTCCTGCGACATCTGCTTTTGTCATCAGGCACTGGTGTATTTAAACAGTAGGGGTTTCTGGTGATAGAGGAGATGTCAGAACCAGAAACTCTGATCCATGCAGGCTCTGCCCATCTACTAAGGTTAGAGTGGCTGGGACCTGCAATACTTTTCAATCTGAAAGAATGGGGGTGTGTGCTGTCCAGCTCAAGTCATCATCTTCTGACTTCAACTCATTAGCAGGCACAACACCCTCCTAAAGCCTTCAGTTTACTTCTGGAAACTGCCAGAAGTAGATGGTACTTCCCTGGCTAGTCTCCCACTGAATTTATTCTTTAATGTTTTATCTTGGTTTGTTTTTTTAACCCTTATCTGAACTTTGCTATATCTATGATTTGACTAAGCTCCCCAACTACTCTAACAGATCCTGATTTCTCCTATTATAATGGCACAAATCTTATGCGTTGATATAGGAATCCGGCTTGTAGATCGCGCTGTTCGAAAAATTGGCCAAGAAAATGACTCCAAGGACCTTGGATCTTTAAAACAAAGATCTTTATTCCTCCCAGACTCTACGCGTTTCGTGTACTCACTGTACACTTCCTCAGGAGTTTAAGGATAAGGTATCCTTAAACTCATGAGGAAGTGTACAGTGAGTACACGAAACGCGTAGAGTCTGGGAGGAATAAAGATCTTTGTTTTAAAGATCCAAGGTCCTTGGAGTCATTTTCTTGGCCAATTTTTCGAACAGCGCGATCTACAAGCCGGATTCCTATATCAACGCATAAGATTTATACAACTCTCCTGGCTGATTGCTGCGTTCGACAGGATCCAATTGTCTGGTTTAATAGTGGTTGTGTCACACACAACCCGACCAGGTGAGTGCGACCATACTTACAATTCACTGATTATATCGGATAAGACCCTATTGTGCGCTTCCTCTCCATCTATTATAATGGCACGGCATAGTATATTGGTAGACCTGGTTATTATACTTACCTGATTTTTATTAATTACTTGCTCATTGCATGACCATAATGACATGATCTACATAATTTTATCACTGCTCCTGTTTACGTACATATATGAGCTCAACCTTTGATCTATTTGCCTAATATTTGTAATGCTATTTTTCATCCTCCCAATGCTTACTTTGTTTCTAACCTATACGTAGGTCAACAAGACACCTCTTATTGCCTCAGTTACTTTGCTCCTTTAAATGTTTTATGACTTTATTCTATTCATTAAGCCTTATTTTGCAACATCTTATAACTATGTGACCACCTCATCAATGCACAATATCTGATGGCTGACATTTACTGTTTATAATCCTATTTATACTCCTTATATGACGCTGATGAACTTGATTTCATTTAGTGTATACACTTTATAAAAGTCATACTGCATCTCTTTAGTGTATGAATCACACTATTCACCAGCTCCCTGCAATTTTGCAAGTTCAATATTATCTCTAACAGTGGTTAAGTCATACTACTCCCCTGCTCCTTGATATTATCCAAACTTGATATCTTCTCTAGCAGTGGACAAGACACTCTACTTTCTTGCTCCCTGTTATTATGTAAGTGCGATACTATCTCCAGCAGTGGACAAGTCATACTACTCTCCTGCTCCCTACTACTATGCCAACATGACATTATGTCCAACCACGTATGAGTCATACAATTCTCCTGCTATCATACAAGCGCAATATCATCTACAGAGTTACATAAAGCGGTGTGCTATTCCATTTCCTCTGAATGAGTGCACAGGTGCCAGCATCTACCCCTGACATATCTTAGGTATGAAGAACCTGTCACATGTGCTTTTTATTTGATTAATTGTGTTTGTCAGTGCATATATACCCAATGGTTGATGTCTCCATCCACTTTCGTAATGAAGCTGTAATAAAACAGCAATACTGATTCCTCTGCTCTGCATTCAGGGTGTGCTAGGCTGTGTGATTGTCATCTTAGTCATCCTATATCTGACGTGCTAAACTGTTTTTTTTATTGACAGCTCAGTTGCCCAATCTCTTTCTAGCTTGGGCTGAGATTCTACAACTGTTCTGTGACGCGAGTCACTGCAGTAATAACTAGTCCCAGAAGTGAAGAGAAGGACAACAGTTACAGATAGTAATTATAATAATAATACTACTTACTGGATGTGACGGGGTCTGTGACAGAGAAGGAAGGGACACCAGGCTGATGAACAATCCAAAGAGATTTATTGAACAGGGAAAATAGAACAGCACAAATGAAGGTAATTCTGCAGAGTCTGTAATGAGTTGACTATGAGTCCTTAAAGTTCCATGGGCACCACCCATCAGAAAAAATGTAGTAATAATCCTTGGAAGAGTTCAATGGGTCCAACAGATGAGGGACACAGCACAATCCCACGTGGCAGCTTCTAACCATACAACCAGACACCAAGATCTTGACTCAGTGTAATATCTAGGCCCCTTGCATCTCAGCACACATCTGATGAGGCCAAGACATGAGTCTATTGTTTTTTGTCCTGAGATCCACCCATGGATGAGGGAGGGTTCACACCTACTTTTGAACATGTGGCTACATGGAGAAGATTCTAGAAACCCAGACTCCATTCTGTCTTACAGGTTGACTATTGGAGTCAGCTCCTGCTGAGAAGAACAAAGGCAAAATCTCCCACTAGAAATAGCACAGCAAATACTAAAGCAGTTTACATAATATTACATTGTATAGAGTACATGAACAGAGGCCAGGGAAGGGACACGCTGTTACAACTCATTCTCCCCTCAATTTGTGTACGGACTAGTGACCTCTACAGGTTGCTTGTCAAGTATACGTAATCATGCCAAACAGGACTCAGGGTTCCTCATGCCTGGACAATACATCTGCATTTTGGTGTTGGCTGCCTCATCTATATTGTATTGTAAAGTTATAGGGTTGAAGAGCCAGACTCCATCGTAGTAAGCTTCCATTGTGCCCAGACACTTTGATCAGTCAAGTGAGTGGATTGTGATCATTAACTACAGTGAATTCTTGTTATACAGATATGGCCTTAGCTTCACATGGGCCCATACTACAACCAGACATTCTTTTTCAACATAGAAATAAGAGTCAGAGAGAAGAGGGGTGAACTAATTCTTTTTCAACAGTTGCATAAGCCACTTCTCGGTCCAGCAGTTTCCTGCTGAGGTAGGCAACGGGGTGCTCCTGCCCAGCTCCCAGTTCATAAGAAGAGGCATCTGTCTGCACAATAAATCTCCTCTTGTAGTCTGGTGCAGCCAGAAAAGGGTCCCAGACCTTCAAAGCCTCATCATAAGCCTCAGTCCAGGACACCACCCGGGGCACTGTTTTCTTGGTGAGGTTTGTAAGAGGCTTGGCCACAATAAGCAAAATAACTGACAGTGCCCAAAAAGCCATAACGTGTTTCTTGGTTTGGGATATAGGCCAATCTCTTATAGCCTGGATTTTCACAGGTTCAGGACATAGCTTCCATCCTCCAATTCCATGCCCTAGGTACTGGACTTCACCCATCCCCAAATGGCATTTATCGGGTTGAATGGTTAAGCTTACTGCAAGAATCTAGTCAAGGACAACTGCTACTTGATTCAAATGTTCCTCCCATGTCTGGCTTAAGATGGCTATATCATCCAAGTAGGCATAAGCAAAGTCACCACATCCCCGGAGGATCTGGTCCACCATCCCCTGAAAGGTTGCAGGGACTTACTTCATTCCAAAAGGCATGTTTAGAAATTCATACAGACCACAGGGGGTTATACAAGTCAACCTTTCTCTCCCTTCTTCTGTTAGAGGGATCTGCCAGTATCCCTTACTGAGATCCAAGGTAGTGACATATCGGGATCCAGCTGGCCAGTCTATAAGTTCATCAATACGGGGCATTGGGTAAGGATAACTGATAGTATGGTCATTTAGTACTCTGTAGTCCATACAAAATTGAGTACTCCCATCTTTCTTGGGTACTAACACCACAGAGAGGCCCAAGGGCTCTGACAGGCCTGAATAACCCCAAGCTGTAACTGCTCCTCAATTTGATGCTGCATGGTGTTTCTAACTGATTCTGATACACAGAAAGGAGCCTGCTGTATGGGACGGATGCCCTGAGTGTCCACATGATGTTGGGTTACTGTGGTTTGACCTGGTCGGGATGAGAAAGTAGCCTGTCTCTGATAGAGCACTCCCAGCATTTGGTTTTTCTGTAAGAAATCCAGGTGATCTCTCAGAGGAACCTATTCCACATGGGATGGGGCTCTCGCTGCTTCCATAAGATCAAGTAGTGAGTCCTCCTTCTCCTGACTATCTTCTGAAGCAAGTCGACAGCTTGCTATCACTGGTAGTCTCCGGTCATGGTACTCGTTAATCATATTCACATGGACAGTCTTTTGTCTTAAACCCTGATCATCTAAAGCAAGAAGGTAATTAGTGTCATTAAGTTAACTCCCGATACCGTGCCTTGAAATCATACCATGTCTTCTGTCAGGTTTGAGTCATCCGCATATGGTCCTGTGCAAAACTAGCAAGTTGAGCCAGGTTTTCCTGAAGCTTTAGGACTTATGGAAGAACAGGGATTCCTGTAACTTCAACTTGCCCCTCCCAATATTCTTTTAGCAGGGTTACAGGTCCTCTGACCTTTCTTCCATAGAGTAGCTCAAAGGGCGAAAACCCAGTGGACTCCTGCGGGACGTCTCGATAGCCAAACAGGAGATGGGGTAGGTACTTCTCCCAGTCTGCATCTCTGTCAGTGAAGGCCCTTAGAATATTCTTCAGAGAGCCATTGAATCATTCACAAAGTCAATTTGTTTGAGGATGATAAGGTGTTGTTCAGATTGCATGAACTGTGAGCCTTGATCTGACAGGATCTCACTTGGGAATCCTACTCTGATGAAAATGGTAACCAGGGCCACAGCCACCTTGGCTGCAGAAGTACTTGACAAAGCTACAGCTTCTGAATATCGGGTGGCATAGTCAACAACAATGAAAATGTACTGCTTTCCAGATTTACTTAGTTTAGTCAGAGGCCCAATGTTATCAACAGCTACTCTTTGAAAGGGTTCTTCTACTATAGGGAGCGGTTGCAAGGCTGCCTTTGAGTGATCGCCCTGGTCGCTACCCTTGCAGGCAGTGGAGTGAACTAGTGAGACCTCTAGTTGTCATTACTTTGTGACCAGTGGGTGCAGATGCAAACAACATTTTTTACAGAAAATAATGTAATTACA